>RJWJ010000716.1:0-186152 GCA_004363605.1 Indri indri
GGTACTTCCTGCTCCTTGAATGCTTTTGGCCAGAGCCCAGGGAGCTCTCCAGTGTGGTTTCCCAGGGCTGTGGTTTCCCTGGGGAGCTTGCCGAGTCCAGGAGAGCTCCTATACCTGCCCCAGGGACTGTGCTGGATGGTGAGGGAAGGCCTTCTCAGGAGGTGATGTTTGAGGTGAGTGAGATTTTAATGAGCCCAGTGATGATCCAGGAAAGAACATTCCCAGGAGAGGAGGGGGTGAAAACAGAACAGCTAGTAGTGTATCTCTGTGAGTGTGGGAATGGAGGGGTTTCCACAGGAAAATGCATTCAGCATTTCAACTGAAATGAAGCCCTGGAGCACATCTCGAGTCACCCAAGAAGGGGCAGTAGGGGCACATTCCTTTCGCGCCTTCCCCTAAGCTGCAGGAGTGCACACTTCTCAGGCTTCCAAGGCTGGAGGAGTTTCAATGGCAGGGAAGGGGCAGGAAGAGTCTGAGTGTCCCTCTCCTGGGCTGGGGATTCTGGCAGCTGGGGCAAGGCCTCTGAGCCCTGTGCCTGACGGCACTGTTTGGTGGGATCACCTGGCCCTTAAAATGGGTAGGGGCAGCTGTGGGCCCTTGGAGCTAAGCCCCCGTGCAGCTGGCAGGCAGGTGTCTCCCTCACTCAGAGCACCACCACCCCCTGCCCACTTTAAGCAGGCCCCTGAGAACACTGCAGGGGGTGGAGTGTGCTTCCCCCCTGAGGGAAAGGCCTGCAGCCCAGGGCTGCAGGGCTGTGGGGGGAGGAGGAACCAAAGGGCTCCTTCCCTGGACAGCAGGAGTCTCTCCTGGCTTTGGAAGACACTGAAAGCCCTGCACTGAAACCAAGGAACTCAGCACTTATCTTCCTCCTCCTCCTCCTCCAAGCCCAAATATACAGACCAAACAATGGAAAGTGGCTCAGTTCCACCTTCAATTCACAGGCATTTTGTTTGTTAGCACACTAAGGAAGCTCTTTGTTACTTTAAAATATCCATTGGCTTCCTCCAACTGGAAAGATATCCTAACAAAGTTTCTGTTCTTGGAGGGTTCAAGCTTGGTCACTCTGAGGCAGTGGGCCCAGCACAGTGGACACCCTTAGGTGTCTCGCCACGCGCTTGAGAGTGTGTTCTCTGTGTAAGGGGGTACAGGGTCCTCAGGGTCAGCCTTGGCCATTGCCTGTGGGAAGTCCACAGTCTAAGTGGGCCGAAGCAAGCAACTGTCCCTGACTCCTCTGCCGCTCAGAACCTTCGTGCTGGGAGGGCAGATGGGGAGGTGTGTCCCTTAGCTGAGACTGGTTTATGTCCACAGGGGAGGAAACCCCGTTTCACACTAGGTCTGGTGAGTCTGGCTAGGCACCCAACAGGAAAGAACTCTTTGTTCTGAACTGGGCCCATTACTACCCACAGAATTTCCTGGACAAGGGGGCGTGGACCAGGCTGCCGAAGGGCCTGGCTCCCAGTCTTGGCCTTGGCACCCCTCTGGCAAGGTCTCGGCCTTTGTGAGAGGCCGGTGAGAACCGGTGCTTAACCTCAGGCTGGTCTGCGGGGAGCGGGTGGCGGGGTCAGTCCCAGCCTCCTGGGTAAAGTGACGTCTCCTGTGGGGGCTGGGGGAGGAGGGTGGCTCCAGAGCTCCAGGAGCAGCTGGCATGCGCCCTAGGCGGGTCTGTCACCTGGTGTACCCCTGGGCTCCAGCTGGGGAGGGGAGGAGGGCTGGAGAGCAGAAGGGGAGGGCGTGGAGCCTGGGAATCAGGAAGCGCCGCCGGAGGAGGCCAGGGAAGGGCGGCGGTTCTTGGCGCCCGGCACCCACTTCCCTCTAGGCCTGGGGGTCCCCTGCCGCCCCCAGGCCCGCCCCGCCCTAGCCTGGGCAAACTGGCAGCCCGTCCTCCAGCTTGGCCCGTGGCCCGCGGGATCCCCGAAGCCTCCCGCCCTTCTGCGCGCCCCTGAACGTGGGGGCCCCGGGAGGCAGGTCGCGAGGCCGACTCCGAGGGTTACCCGAACTCGGGTCCAGAGGCCGGGGGCACGGTGGCCACGGTCCGCTTCTCAGCGCCCCATGCGGCGGCCCCGGCACCTGGAGACCGGTTCGAGACCCGGATCTGGCGGGGCCCCGTCGCCAGCCCAGCAGGGACCGTGGGGGCCTGACACGTGCGGGACAGCTTGGCCGCCCCTTAACCCCCGGGTGCCCGGCGCGTCGCGGCACTTCCGGCCGGGTGACCTTCGCCGCGTCGCGGGTCCCGCGGCCAACCCGCTGCTGCCTCGCGGTCGCCATAGCGACGCCGTGGCGCCGAGGCCGGCGCGGCCCGTGGAACCGGCAGAGCGGGCGACGCTGGCAGGGAGCTCGCGGGACGGTCGGCGGCGCCGCGCGGCGGGACGAGGTAGGCGGCCGGGCCGCTGGGTGGGAGCGGAGCCCCGCGGGGAGGACAGGCCGCGGCGGGGGTAGGGGGGCGGGGCGTCGCCCAGGTGTGCGGGGCGGGGGGTGGGGCCCAGGTGCGCCCCCCGCCAGGCCCGGCTGTCTGAGCAGGAGCCGCCGCTGTCCTTCCGCCTCCGGCCGCGGCACCTGACTCAGGCGCAGTCCCCTTCCCCAGGCTCCGGGGCCGCGAGGGCGGAGGCTGCAGAGCTTCTCCCGCTCACTGGGACCCTGCCCCTGCCCAGGCCCTGCTGAGTTGTAGTGGAGACTGCTGGAGACCCGAGTTTAAGTATCTGGGTCTACCGCCGCATTCTAGAACAAGGTAGAGCAAGGTGGGATGGAAGTGGATCAACCAACGTTTGCCACGACTGTTCTCTTGAAACCGGAAACCGGCGTCTCCGCCTATTTCCCCCGAAGCAGGGTCTTGGGCTGAAAAGCCTAGCGGGCGGATCGCCTCCTTTTTCTTTCCACACCGCTAGCCGCTTCGCGGGAGGGCAGGAGTTTCTAGAGTGGGGAGGCCTGACTCCTTGAATTGGCCACGCTGGGCTCTGAATGGGGGGGTACGGCGGTGCCAACTGCGCTGAGGGGGGGCTCTGCGGCTGCCTTGACACCTGCGTGATGGCAGGGCCCCGTCGCCTCCCTTCCTCCCCTTCCCCCACTGCGTCACAGGAGGCAGGATACCCCCATGTGGATCTGGGGTTCCCGACACGTCGTTCTGGCTCCCCTCCCAGCTTCTTCCCTTGTGGTTGCCCGGTCCTTGCTTCATGCCTCCTTGGCAGTTTTTGGGGATTTTCTAGGGCTTGATAAATGAAGTTCCATCTAGGGCACCTGGTCTCTGTCTCTTCGTTTTTGCAGCCCATCTAAAAACAAAGCTTTGCCACCTCCTCTAGATGCCTTGATTTCTCTGGGGAAACTGGATTGAGGCAGGAAAATATAAGGCTGCTGCACCCCACCCCTTTGCGGGTGGGGCCTCCTGGAGCTGGCGGTGGAACCGCCCCGTGTGCCAGCTTCCCTGGCAGGCAGAGTGTGGGCTTCTGCAAGTACTGGGTTGTTCAGCGGCATTAGGCGGCGTTGGTGGCGGAGCATGAGAAATTAACCACCTCCAAAGGCGCAGCTTCACTGGGAAAAAGCACTCTACTGCCCACGCAATTCATACGTGAATTTTGGGAATATGCAATAACACAGACTAAAAGCAGACCACCCTGTATTCTTCCCAGCTCCAGGAGTTTCTGCTCGGTGTGGGGGGCTGATGGTGGACAGAGGAGTGTGGATTTATTAGAGTCGGCTGCCATCTGGCTCTCTGTGGCCCCAAACCTCATGTGTCAACAGCTGCTGACGTGTGACTCTTCCTAAGGCGCTGTTTAGCTTTGTAGGATTGCTATTTGATTGAATGCCTGCTGTGTGGCAGGCGCTGGGCTCGGCACTTGTATGTATTGGTCCCACTTACTTGTTCGGCAGTCCAGGAGGAAGATCCCAATATCCTCCACTTTATAGATTAGGCCCAGAGAGGGCACTTGGCCTGCCCGGGAGTCACAGTCACAAACAGTGGAGCCGGCTGTGAAGTCTGCCCGACCCGGACTGCACTGCACCTTTCGTGGGCCCCTGCCCCATAAAAAAAATAATAAAAATTGTATTTGCCAACTGCATTGGTATAAAGACAAATATAATCCTCTGGATTAGAAATTGAAACATTTTCCTCAACTCTAAAAAGTTCATTTTTTTCTTCTGATTTTAACAGAAATGAAAACATTTTTGTTCTAAGTTTTGGGAGTCCCCTGTGCTTGAGGGGGAAACGGGCTCAGTGTCTGACTTCCAGCTCTGCCTTCTTCCTGGGGGCTGTGTGGGCATGGGGTGGTAGGAAAGTGCCTTGTCGAACAGCTCAGCCTGCACTTTGCCTTCTCTTTCGTCACATTCTAGTATATTCTGGGACAATGGAGCCATTTTCCCCGTCATCCATCAAGACAAGATCTAGTCTCCTCCCCCATCACAATCTTTTCTAACTCAGCCAGCTTCCCGTTTCCCCGGCTCCGCCCTCTGCCCTCTGGGCTGTACAGCATGCGCAGCGTCTGGTCCCCGTAATGAGATTAGGCCTCATCTCCTTTTAATAAAATGCGGTGGGCTCGGGGAGGGAGAGTGATGCTGAGCTCAGTTAAGCCCTGCGGGTAGCTGCTGCCCCTGCTTGATTGCATTAAGTGGAGTGATGGAGCATGGGGGTTGCGGGGGACTGTCACAGGCCAAGGCTCCAGAAGCTGCCAGAGATCTGTCACCCCGTTCTATGCTGTCATAGAGGAAAGAGAGTGGCTGTGTAAGGGGCTGTATGAGCCCCCTCTGGTCTGCGGGGCAGGGAAAACCTTTAGGGTGGCAAATAGCTGCTTTTAGGCCCTTGCAACTGCTGTCCACAGTTCTGCTCTGGGAGCAGAGATGGCCCAAGAACAGCCGGTGTTCTGGGGGCCACCCAGTTAGAAAGGAAGGGTGAGAAAGTGTTCTTGCCATCAAGATTGGGAAATGAGGAACCATGATTCAAAGGCACTTGCTTGCTAGAGAGTGAATCTCAACCAATTTCAAGGTTTGCAAGTGCAGACATGTTTGTGGGTGGGTCGGAGTCTGTCCAGAGCCACAGAATGTCTGTCGCTGTATCCGGCATGGGACACAGCCTCTCTGTGCACACAGATGGGTTATCAATTATGTTGAACTGAACAGCAGTGGGAGTCCTGTCACTAAAGGAACCTTTCAGTTTATCTTCTGTAAAGCACAGAACCACTGACTACTTTGTCTTTTTTGTGAATCTGGGCTTTTCACTTAGAACTTACTGACTGGGAAGTCATCTGTAGGCAAACCACAGGCCTGCTGAGGTAGGACGGTCTTGCTAGGTGTGAATGGCTAGTTCTCCTGTCATCCCTCACGCTTGGACCTCCCAGTGTTACCTTCAAATCAGAAAGGGGCCTCTGTCATTCCAAAGGACATTCTTTGTCTCTGGCTTCCTCCTGGATGCCCAGTTGCCATGGACACCCGGGCCGTGTGGACCAGATCTGCCTTTGGAGTGAAGTGAAATGAAGATCTTGCACTCGTGTAAACCCTCTCTCTTGCCCATCGGTCACGTCCTGCTGCCTTTTCTCCTAGGAGAGCTCACAGGGCACACGCCAGGGTGTGGTGGCGTGGTGGTGCTGAGGGTGAGCAGGAAGTTGGAGGACGGGCTTGGGAGGGGGACACAGCCTGGGAGCCCTGTGGCAAAGCAACCTCTTCAACAAGCGCCCATGAAGATCCGTGACTGGCCTCGGTCTTTGCAAAGCGTGACAGCGCTACCCGAGTTCCTGGGCGTTAGAGAGGGCAAAGCCACGACGACCGACCCCTTGCCAGAAGAGCTAGAGGGGCGTGCCACTTACAGATATTAAACTCGGCGGGCACGATCTTTAGTGCGTGTCCTGGGAAGGACACCTGGAGGCCAGGTTTAGCTCCTGGCTTGAATTGTTACCGACCTTGACATTAAAATCTGCATCTGTGTCTGCATGGCAGCTTGTCTGCAAGCCCCTTGAGGGCAGGGGACAGCCGAGGGTATAGCTCCGGCCCGCGCCATGTGCAGGCACAGAGTAGGTGCTCAATAAGTGATTGAGTTGAACAGCTATTTGCTGATGGTAATTTGGGGCACAAAGTTTATCCTCTTGAGCCCCAATTTATTCATCTTGTCAAATGGGGTAATATTCATATTATCTGCATAGTGTCACTTGAGGCTTACACAAGAGAGCACGTGAAGTGCCCAGTACAGGGCAGGGCTTGCTAGCTGTTGGGCCTCGGTCTCCCAGCACATGCAGGCCAGTGTCTCACACGCCTTGGCAGGGTGCCAACAGCATTGGGGTTCAGACTTCCTGGGAATCCAGGACAGCGTAGGACGTTAAAGCCACACATTTAGTTGTTGTGCCGTGAAGAGAACCTGGTTCTGGTTTCTGCCTGTCTCACGAGGAGATGGGCTGGCAGGGAAGAGGCAGGCAGTGGTGGGCGTGATGACTCCTTTGCTCCCCTGAGCTCAGGGATCTGTGGTTTGTGTCCCACCAGGCATGGAGAAGTTGTCACAGGTTGACCAGTGGCGGGGTGATGTCCCTTCTGTTCTTCCTAATTTGGAGCTAATCAGATTCTGACTGTGCTCTGGGCTCTCTGGGCATGAATCTAATAAAGGAGGCAGTGACCTGGAGAGGAGGACAGATGACAAGTGACTGGAGGAGGACAGCATTTCTCCTTTCAGTACATTTTTCCCGTTAGAGTCGGGGCAAGGTGTCAGATCCCTGGGGAGTCCCAAGGAAGAGCGAGGCGCCTTCCCTGCCTTCCGGGAGTGCGCAGGGCACTTTGGCAGAGAAGCACCGAGAGATTAACACAGAACAGAACCAAAAAGGGTAAGGAAGCTCCAGGGGGGCCTGGGGACAAAGAGGAAGGGCCAGTGTGGGTGCTGGGGACAAGGTGGTGAGCGACATGGCCATAGGGCCTGGAGGCGCTGGCGGGTGGGGGAGTGGTGGCGGCAGGGAGGGAGGCGTGGGGCTGGGTCGTGATGTTCAGGGAGCCGGAGAGGTTCCTCTGAGTGGACCTGGTAAGCACAGCGAGGGTTGCAGAGGGAAACTGAGGCAGGATCGTGTTGCAGAGTTGGCATTTCACTGGCAGGCAGTGGGCCGTTTGTGCAGGGGACGACGTGACTCAGGGAGCTGGGTCAGATCGAAGAGGGAGGAGCTGCAGGCCCTGCCTCAGGCGTGGCAGTGAGGATGGCTGGGAGGGAGGCGATGACGAGAGCCCTAGGACGCGGCACCTGGGTGGCCTGGGCCTGGATGGGCAGCCCCGCTAGCTGGTGGGGAGGTCACGAGAGGACTTTGTTGCTATGGCGAGGAGTTTAACTTTGGAGGGGCTGAACTGGAAGTGTCTGTGGGATGTCCAGGTAGAGACATGTAGTTAGAAATGGGGTTGGAATTTGGGAGGAGGACAGAGGCGGCACCGGAGTTCAGACTCATCTGTGTGGGTGACAGATAAGGACAGAGCCAAGAGTTCCAGAAATGGGGATTCACTGTGGCCAGAGCTTCTGGAAACTAGTGTTTCCACACACGACAGGAACAGGGATTGGGGCTGTGTTTCAAGAATGTATCAAAAACATAAAGAAGAACCTGGCCCGGCCTCAGGATCCATTGTGCAGTGCGGCGAGGACCGCAGGGCGTGTATCTAGTGAAAGCCACAGCGAGCTGAGTGGCGGGCGGAAGGGACCAGGCGATGGGCTAAGAGATGCAACAGCCGTCCAGGGCAATCGTGCGAAGCTATTAAAATGATGATGCAGGTGACGTTCATTGCCAGAAAAGATACACCATTAAGTTAAAAAAAGCCGTTAGAAAATGGTATGATCTTGTTTCTATGAGAGAATGTGTAGTATATGTATATTTCTAGGAAAAAAGTATTTAAGGATGTTAATCAGATGCTGGTGACTTGTTATTTTTTCCCTTTTGCTTATCTGTATTCTACTACAAGGCGTATGTAGGAACACTCTCTGCACCCCCTTTTAATTTTTTTATAATTTTAATCTTTATTTATATATTTTTAATGAAGAGGTGGGGAGTGGTGAAGAGGGGTGTTCAGTTGCCTGGCTTTTTTTTTTGTTGTTGTTGAGACAGTCTCACTCTGTCACCCTGGCTAGAGTGCCGTGGCATCATTGCAGCTCACTGCAACGTCCAACTCCCAGGCTCAAACAATCCTCCTGTCTCAGCCTCCGGAATAGCTGGGACTGCTGGCACATGCCACCACGCCCAGCTGGTTTTTTTCCCTTTCTTTTTGGTAGAGACGGGGGTCTCACTCTTGTTTAGGCTGGTCTCAAACTCCTGACCTCAAGCCATCCTACTGCCTCCACCTCCCAGAGTGCTGGGATTACAGACGTGAGCCAGTGCACCTGGCTCGCCCCCCTTTTTAATGGTGTAATTGCCAGCAGTTGTCAGATGTGGCAGAGGGAATTGGTCCCGGTCACCAGGAAGGACTGAAAATTAGCTCCCTAGCGCTGCAGGGCAGAAGCGTGTGCCAGGTGTGAGGGTCACCACAGGTCCGCAGGTCAGTGCCTGTGCTCACTGCTGTCCCGGGAGCCGACACCCGTTACTGCTGGGAGAGCCCGACAGTGGGGAGAGGCGAGTGGGCAGCCACCTGAAGAGGGGCAGCAGTGCTCTGACATCTGGGGCGGTGGCGGTGCCTTTCCGTGGTACACAGGCTGCTGCCAGCACCCGAGGCAGAGCGACAAGGACGAGGCCGAGCTCGTTTCCCCCCCGCCTCTGCTCCTCCCTGCCGGCTGCCCAGGCTGGGCAGGTGGAGGCCGGCACCGGGGCTGTCAGAGCTCCTTCCGTGGTGGCGCCCCTGCTTTACCTGCCTCCCGTGGGACTGTGCGAGCTGAATGCGTGGGGACACGCAGCGCTATTCTGAGCGGCAGCGGAGGCCTCATTTCCCAGCGCCTGCAGCTTTGGAAACCTCACCTGGGGGAGGCATGTGGGGCCAGCCTGGCCTGGGTTTGGAGGGGACAGGGGCAGGAAGGGAAGGAGACTATGCTGTCCCTGTGCGTTGGCAGTGCGGCAGGGCCTGGGGGCCGTGCTGGGCGGGCCCGCCTCATCTCCAGCGTCGGGCCTGGAACCCGGCGCAGGGCAGGAAGGCGCCCCGCTTCTCACCTCGGGTGTACCTGATGATCCATCTGGAGAAAAGACCTGACCAACCCTGTACCCTCAAGGAATTTGTTCCTTTCTCTGTAACTTACCTGTCAACCCCACCTGAGAAAACTCAGGGCCCTCGTGAAACAGAAAATAACGCGCAGGCCCTGGGCCCTCTGGCGCTCCCGGAACCTGGAGTATCGTTACTCGCACGCGCGCTGCATAGGGAGGGCCTGGTGTCATATCCCCAGGTCAGGTCTGTCCCTGTGGGGAGGCTGGGGCGAGTGCTGCTGTGACACAGCCCAGGGAGAGTGGCCTGGTGGCGTCTTCCGGAGGCTGCAGGCCGCTCCTCTGAGCTCTGCTCTTTCCTGCAGCGGCCGCCTCAGCATGGAGAGCGGCGCCAGTGCGGTGTCCACCCCCAGAGCACTACCTTACTTCGTGGCCTTCTCCCAGCTGCTGGGCCTGACCGTGGTGGCCATGACTGGCGCTTGGCTTGGCCTGTACCGGGGTGGCATCGCCTGGGAGGGCGCCCTGCAGTTCAACGCGCACCCGCTCTGCATGGTCATAGGCCTGGTCTTCCTGCAGGGAGACGGTGAGTCCGGGGGCTGCTCCTCTGTGCCCGGCCTGTGGGTGTCCCTGACAGAGGCAGTTTGCAGGGATCCTGTCACCCCTGCGGTCTCACCCAGTTAGACAAATCTAAGATTCTAGAAAAGACAGAAGGAAGCTGGCTTAGGGCCTGGGGAAACAGGACCCAAATCCGGGCCCTGAGGCAGGTGGTGGCAACTCCTCTCCAGCTTGTCCAGCACTTTCCCCTCCTGCTCCGACAGGGAGCACTGGGGTGTGTGCTGCACCGAGCAGAGGGCCGGGCCGGGCCTGGGCCGGTTTGAAAGTTGGGGGAAATCGGCATATGTGAGCATGTGTGTTGCTGGCCTTGGACTTGGCAGAGCCAGCACGCCTCCCTCTGCGGCAGGAGGGGCACTTGGCCTCTAGGCCAGGAATCCAGGAAGCTGCACCTGCATCTGGTTGATCCACTCACTCTTCCTAGGCTGGTCCTGGTGACAGCCACCCCCTCAGCAGAACCCCGAGAGGCCTTCCCCATATGGCCGGGCAGTTCCCGAGGGCAGAGGCCCCACCGGTGCTGCCTCTCCTGGGGCAGGGGTGGTGGCACAGCCGCCCGACCTGGCCTCTCTGGGGTGCCCAGTGGAGGGTTGGACAGGGTCGGGGAGCGAGTCGAGGCACACACAGCCTGACGTGCCCTCTGCAAAGGCCAGGGGGCCCTGCTTTCTCCTCCAGCGCCCGACGGGGGATGCTTGGGCACGCCTGGCCCAGACGCCCCTCCAGGCAGGTGTACTTGCTTGCTGCTCAGCAGGAAGGCCTCAAGCACAGGCCAACGCACTGACCGTCCCTTCTCACCTCCCATAGCCCTGCTGGTTTACCGCGTCTTCAGGAACGAGGCCAAGCGCACGACCAAGGTCCTGCACGGGCTGCTGCACGTCTTTGCCTTCGTCATCGCGCTGGTGGGTGAGTTCCTGGGCACAGCCGTCCCTCTCTTGCACCTGCTGCTTCAGACTTGGGAAGTGGCTGCTTGACACGCTCCGTCCCCTACCCCAGAGCTGTTTTGAACCCGTTCCCACCCACCCCACCCCACCAGCCTCCCAGGCAGGGACACTGGGTGCCGGCAGCCTTCGAGCTGGATTAAGGCCCAGAAGTCCCGCTAGCTGGTTCCCTCCGGTCATCTCACCCCTCCCTCTTCCACGTCTGACTCCGCGCTCACGTGACCCCGTCTCCGGTCCAGGCTTGGTGGCAGTGTTCGACTACCACAGGAAGGAGGACTATGCTGACCTGTACAGCCTGCACAGCTGGTGTGGGATCCTCGTCTTCGTCCTGTACTTTGTGCAGGTGAGTCCTTCCAGCACCGCAGGACCCAGGGCCACTGGCAAGGGAGGAGGCGGGCGGGGGGCGGAAAGGGAAGTAGGGCTGAAACGGTGGTAGAGGGGCCCATTTTCCTGGGTGTGTGCCTGGAGATGGGAGAGTTGTGTTGGTACAGCTGGATGCTGCCTTCAGATGCTGCCATGGCTGCCATGTTAGGGTTTCACAGGTGAGGGTGTCCTGGTCGCAGGCGCCCTTCTGGCTGACTTAGCTCCCCAAGGATACACGTATGACGCACTGAGCCACGGCCTCAAGCGTTCCCCATGGGAAACCCACCACGATTCTGTAGAGGGAAGAAACAAACGGGGGTGCAGGGGTTTGCAGAGCTCCCGTGGGAGCAGCCTGCTTCGAATGTCCTCTCGTGGCGCAGGCCGACGGCTGGCTCAGTTGCTAGAACTGCCTCTGCTTTTCTTCCAGTGGATTGTGGGCTTCAGCTTCTTCCTGTTCCCTGGAGCTTCGTTTTCTCTGCGGAGTCGCTACCGCCCCCAGCATGTCTTCTTTGGTGCTACCATCTTCCTCCTTTCCGTGGGCACCGCCCTGCTGGGCCTGAAGGAGGCGCTGCTGTTTAAACTCGGGTGAGTGTCCCGCGAGGTGAGATGGCAGGGCCCACACGGCCTGCGCGCACTGACCCTGCCCTCCGCCGCCCTGGACGTTTGCTTCTGAGCTGGCTTTTTGTGGGCTTAGACAAGCCGCGGTTATTCTGTCTGCGAGGGGGACGGGGGGGTTGGTGTTGGGATTCCTGCTGCATCTTTAAGGCCCAGGTCCAAAGGGCATTTGGCCCAGCTGACCCCTTGGGTGGCTTCTCCCTTCCGTCCTACCCCTGCAGGGCCGACTACAGCAAGTTCGAGCCCGAGGGTGTCTTGGCCAACACGCTGGGCTTGCTGCTGGTCTGCTTCGGCGCGCTCGTGCTCTACATCCTGACTCCGGCCGAGTGGAAGCGGCCTTCCCAGGCTGAAGAACAGGCTCTCTCCATGGACTTCAAGACGCTGACGGAGGGGGACAGCCCCAGCTCCCAGTGACGGCCTGCTCCGGTCCCGTGGAGGGGCCTGGCGGTGGAGGCCCCCTCGGTTCTGTGGGACTCCGAAGGTGTCTGTTTGCTCACCCCCTGCTGAGGCTGGCCGTCCTCGTCCTCGGGATTGGCGGCTCCCGGGGAGGGGCTCAGGCAGGGTGGGTGGGGAGTGTGGGTGCAGCTGTGTCTGTTGAGCGATTTCCGGGCAGGGCTTGTCCTCCGCTTTCCCTTTGTCGCTGTTGCTGTGGACAGTCCAGTTGGTCGTGTGTAGGCCCCGTGTCCCCGTTGCCCCTCGCGTGCAGAAGGCTTTGGGGAGGGTTTGGGTGTCAGAAGCACAGACCCCAGAAAAGGCGTTGGAGATGGCTTTGCGCAGCGGCGGCATCGTAGCCAATGAGGTTTACCCGAGGCGCGATCATTGCTAATTGAAAACTTCCCGGTGTCCCGCCACGGTGACTTGCAGTATAGTCGGCACTGGCAAGTTTTGACGGTCCCTATGGGGACTGAATAAAAGAAAAAAAAAAAGAAGAAAGAATAAAATATTTGTTAAATATAGAAAAAAAGAAGAAAAATAGAAAAAAGGAGTTGGCGAGTGGCCCCACCCTCAGGCAGCAGGGACACTGCGGGGCCTCAGGGATAGGCTGGGAGAGCGAAGGCTGCTGCTCTGTGTACTGACGAATTCAAGCTGGGAGTCCTAGCTGAGTGACACGTGGTACAGACGGCCCCGTCCTTGGCAGCGGAGCAAGTGATACTATGTGTAAAGTATGTTGGTTCAGAGCAAGGTTTCCCAGGAGAGGGGAGGGACGGGCCCCTGGGAAGCACTGGAGATGTATGTGGCTTTGGCCCCGCCATAGTCTTTAACCCTCTAGCCCCATGACAGCCCTGCTCGGGGAGGGGATAGAGGCCGGTGACTCAGACGCACTTTCCCTTGGCAGATGATGGCAGCCTGAACAGGAGGGTGCTCTGGACGGTGGGGTGTCTTGCATCTCCCTCCTGCAAGGGTCCCTGCTGCCCGACTTCTCAGCCTGGTCTCCTCTGCAAGCTGCCTCGGGCACTGCTCAGGCTGGGAGGTGGAGGGCACAAACCTTTTTATTATTTTTTAAATGAGAAGCTCCCACTGCTGCCTCCTTTTGCTAGAGCCACAAGGGGCTGCTTGTGGCTGAGCCCCTCCTGCTGGAGCTGTCTGCTTCTGTTCAGGAGCACAAGTCTCGTCTCTTACCTGGGGCCCCTTGGTGCAGGAAGTCAGGACTGAGTCAGAATCAGACCCATCCCCTGTGGTGTCTGGACATCACTCCAACTCCATGAAGTGTGTTGTTAGCTGAGTCACTGACTTCAGTTTAGAAATAATGTGATTAGAGCATTGATCTTGTGCTTCTTAGATTTGGCAAATGCTTTCTCCTTGTTTTCCGGGCTTCGAAGAGCATGGCACAGTTTGAGACAGACACAGTTTACTTAAGTGAAGAAATTAATACAATTTCCAAACCTGAGTACTGTTCCTTTAATGGTTGCCTTTGTCATAACCTTAGGGAAACAGGCTTATCTCCTTTAATGCTCAGATTTCTAATAATTGGCTTTTGCCATGGGTCCTATCTCGACGATGATGGCAATGTCACTTCTGGGAGCAGGTGGCTGTGGTCCTGTCCCTTCCCCAGCAGGGGCTGCCCAGACACCTCCCAGCCCTTCCCACCTCCTCCCAGCTTGCCGGGATGGTGCTGTTCACCTCCCATTTAGATTGTACGCTCTTTGAGGGCAGGGGCGCTATCAACTCTAATCACCTGGCGCATACTTGTATAGTCAGATGTTTACATGTGGGAAAACTCCACCTTAGGCAAACTACCAAAGTACACCTGTGTATCTCTCTTGCCAGAGTGCCGCATAGAGAAATGGAACCTTAGATTCACAATAAAAGTTTGCAAACTGGTCTGTTTGCCAGAGGGTATTGCTAAGGAGCCAAAGAAGGGCCCGAAAAGCAGATCTGTGGTGGTTTATTTTATTTTGCTTGTGTCCAATCTTCTGTGAAGTGCAGTGTACTGTTGGTGCAACAGATGATTCAATAAATGTCTACAGCAGACCTCGCGCCTGCTGTCTTTATTTACTGTGGCAATAAAAGGAGCCAGAGCTATTAGTCAGAGACATGAAGTTAGTTCTACTATAATTTTGAAAGAAATTCTATCTCCCCTGGCTGGGCACAGAAGGTATAGTGATTAATGGTATTTATCGCGGCACAGGGGCTGCAAAGGGCCAGTGGTTGTCCAGTCTCTGGACCTAGTGGAGGCAGCTCTTCCATGTGGCCAGATAGACCCTGTGCTCAGGCCAGAGAAAATCGTCCGAAGGGTGGAGCTGCAGGAGATTGATAAGGGCTCGGCAAGAAGTTTCCTCCAGTATTCAGTTGACCTTTTTCCTTTCTAAATGTCTTTTTGGTCCTTAAGAAGAGGAGCAAAGCTTTTGGAACAAGCTGAGATTCCACTTCGGATCCATTTCTACAGCTCAGGCGGAGAGTGGTGATGGCAAATTTGGCTGGGATCTCACTGTGCACCTTAAGCACCGTGTGCCCTGTCACTTAAAGCTACTTAAAAACTCACCAGAGCTCACGACTTAAAGGTATCCTACGGCAAATCCTCTCATGAGGAAACAAGAATACCTGCATTTGTTTAAACTTTCTGTTGTGGCTGGTTTCTAATGTGTAGGAGCCAGAGTCGAGAGGTCTTTCCTTACTGCATCTGTAGAGTCTTCTCAAGGCTGCTGAGTGGACCTTCATTTGCTTAAAAACATTCGAAGCACTTGGCTTGGTACATGTCACGAGCTGACTCCCCAGTCGAGAGCAGGGCTGGCTGCAAGTGTGAGGGGCAGAGGGATCTCGATGCTGTTAATGTGCCATCTCGCTTCTGGGATTTTGGGCTAGCCTCTGACTCATGGTTCTCTGTGTTTATGAATATTCAAATGATCCCAGATAGTGGAGGATGCTGCTGCCCTCTCCACAGGGCTACTTCTTCACCTCTCCTCTTTGAACCTCACCTTCTTACTGGGACTGAAACCCTGAGAGGTCCCAAAGCTATTCCTCTTGACTGTGGCATAGCATTATTTCTCCCGAAGAGCACAAAGCAGCATCTCCCAAGCTCTCCTTGACCCAGTGCCTTTGGGTGTCATTCCGATGTTTGCTTTTCTTAGATTACCTCCTCAGACAAAGGAGGCAGCATGGTGGACAGTGAAAAGCTTTCAGGGCAGATTTGATTCAGAGTCTCACCTTTGCCTCTGTGACCTTGAGCAACCTAACCTCTCAGGATCTGCTTCCGTATTTGTGTTTTGGAGACAGCAATGCCCTCTGTCAGAGGTTTGTGTGAGGAATACGTTAGGGAACATAAGCAAAGTCTCTACCGTGGTGTCTGGGACATGAGCATCTCAACAGAATGAGCCATGGGGAAGGACTCTGAGCATTTCTCCTCTATTGGGGACGTCCCTTTTATCATAGGACTTCCGACATGATACCATTATCATCAATTCCCTCTCATTCCTGCGAATGGAATGACTCAGTTGCCAAGCTTCTCCTAGCTCCCCCAGCTTCTGTTCGGAAAGATGCATGAGTGTGACACTCCGGTCCCACACTCAGTTTCTGCCTACCCATGCCCAGCCCACTGCAAAGGAGTCTGGTCTGCCACATGCATGCGAGCACCGCATCTACCTAAGTTACCCAAAGGCGCCTATTTGGGAATGAAAATAACAAGGGGAAGAAAGTCTAATTCAGTACTTCTGAGAATCTACAAAGATTTTGCTGAGTTTGCCATTTCCTTTCTACTCTGAATGGCTTTTAATTCAGGTTCAGGGCAAATTCTTTTTAAGAATTAGTTTTCTATAAATCACTACCTTTCTCCTTTCTTCCAATGCCCCAGACATCCTTAAAAACCTGAGGTTTTGCCAACCATTTATCCATTTTTGATTTTTAATGAAATAACTGGAGCAGCCTAGGAATGGTTTTCAGACCCAGCAGGTGGTGTCCTTCCAGAGTCCTCTCTTCTCTTTGAAGGCAATTGTGACATCCAGGCTGGATGACTATGCATGGTCTGGAGTTTTCCTGCTACCCCAGGCTTTGGTTGTTTCGGGAAATGGATGTGCTAAACACAGCAGGAATGTTTGTTTAGCACAAATCTGATGTCTAGAGGAAGTGGTCTACTTCCCTGATTGTCCCTGAAGTAGACAGAGGTAGCAGTTAGGCAGAAAGGTTCCAGGGCTCAGTTCCTTCTTTTTTTTTTTTTAAGGTATTGAGTCTCCAGCTCTTTTCAGGAAATCTGCAATCTCGCCCTTCACAATGCAACTGCCTAGCTCTCTACATGGTGAGGACTGGAAGTCAGGATTTCTGAAGAAAAAATAAAGCCACTGGAAGCAGTGCGCCTCCAGCTTTGACTAAGTTAGCCTTTGGAGCTACCGTGGGGGCTGTCCTCCCCACAACCTGGGACATGCAGTCTCTAAACCACTCACACTGGCAGCCCACATCAGCCTTGGATTTTTGTAAGGTGGCTGGATTGGGGCTGTAGCTTCAGCTATCAAAATTAAATGAGAAGAGCTCAGTGCTCCCTTGGTATAGCTGGAGAAAAACCTCTTCCACTGAATAAAAAGCCTCCTTTTCTCAACAAATGCAGCAAGCCTTTGCTGGTAGGTCCTTGGAACTGCATCATTTCTTGTCTATGGCTATCTCGAGGGCCTACTGCAGTGTTGGACGCCAAGGAAGGGCTCAATAACTTGACCGAGTGAGTAAGTGCACTAAGGGGTGACTCTGAGTGTTCCACAGCGGACCGACCAAATCACCGGAATTTGGCCTTCGCCAAAAACCTGCCAAATTCTTCCTTGGGGGAGGTGTCCTCATATTGTATGCTTCAGTGAGGGTGAGCTTAGGAGCCAGCTCCCTGGAGAAAGATTGTAATGGAAGGAGAAAAGCACCACGATGCCATGTTTTTCCAAGTGTTAGCCATTTATAAATAAGTACATTTGCTTTCATACATACAGTTCATTGTACAGATGACGATCTGTATACATGGGGCAGGAAAATGCATTCGTTTGAACTTTTCACATCTATCTCACACAGCTCACATGTACAGACAATAAAACTGCTCAAGCAAGTACAGCAAAGGAAAATGTCTTTCCTTATACACAGGGGGCTAGATGCCTCTGTTGGGTGTGGGACATCCCCACTGCACGAGTTCACAACTGTGTGGTGTTCGATATATCAGGGTAGAGAACAAACATGCATTGGATAATATACTGTACAGAGAAAGTCCTTTACATCTGAATTATAGAAAACCTAAAGAGAAACTAAGTGCATTAAAGCTTTTTCCAGCAAGTGTCTTGAAAGGACAGCAAAGAGGAGGAAGAATCAAAATCATGTTAGTACAAATCACTCTTTAATTGTAGACTGTACATATCTGTACTAATTAAAATCATCTTGGATTTGGAGGAGACAGAACAGAGACAGAGACGCAGTGCTAGATGGAAAGGAGGCCATGCCTGAGAATGGCACCTGCCCTGAGCCCGACAAGGAACTGGCCCCACCAGCAGGAATCAGCCAAAAGGAACAAGAAAACAAAAACAGGATAGAAGTGTAACTTACAGGATTTCCAAAATAACCTGTGAGTGAAGTGGAGATCTAGAGCTGGCATCTCTAACTCTTCTTCTTTTTTTTTTTTTCCAGTAAATTGGTACACAATAAGGCAGGTACATTCAAGTACTGAATTTTCCCAAATTAACTTGTCTGGTCCTGGGAACCAAAGGGAGTAACCTGAGGCCCCCAACCAGATTTTCTGGCTAGTGATTAGAAAAAAAAAAAAAAAATTCAGCCAGCAAGTGCTACAGAAACGAAGCAGCCTGGGCACTTCCTTTCCACAGAGTAGGTCTATCTGGAAAATGAGAGTGGTGCTGGCCTACATCTATATGCATCCAGCTACAGCCTGGCAGGTGAGCTTAGTGTAGGTATCACAGAGTCAGCAGAAAGAAATGAGATGATATGGGTGAGGAAACATGAAAGTAACACTTGATTTTTGGTGTCCAATTACGCGTTCATTTGGTACTGACTTTCAAAGCTCTGACTGGCCATCATTCGGCCACTAGCATCTCAGGGTGGCTCAGTGCTGTGAGGCATTGGACACCGAAATGAAGGTTACCAACACTTCAGCCCTTGAGTGGTCTGTATTACAAAAGGAGTTGATGAAGACCCAGTGATTATTCAAGTAGCTCTGCACAGTGGCTCCACCAGCCCCATTGTGCTTGTGTCCAGGCTCCCAGCCAGCCACCTTTTCTTGGGAGCAGCCAGAGCTGAATTCAAGGCATTGCATGGTGAAGGTTTCCATGACACATCTTTGTAGGTAGCTCTTACCCCTAAGCCCTTTGTTCATTGTTAGTCATGGTAGATGGTCGGTCTGGAATTCCTAGAGGAAAAGGAGAAAAAGCCACACCTCCCAGTGAGCATGCAACAGGACAGCTCAGCCCTCGGCATGGAGGCATGAGCAGGCTGCCTCTGCAGGTTGGCTTCTTGAGAAGCGGGCAGCCCAGGGACAGACAGGCAGGGTGGACGAGGCTGCCGGGCACTGGGAGCATTGATAGGAGACTGGGCACAGGGATGGGCACATTCTGCCCCCCGGGGGAGTCTGTTCCATTTTGTGGCAAAGATTCACTAAGCAACTGGTTTTGTCCAAGGCATTTCTGCAGTAGAAAAATAACTATCTTTTAGTCAAACCACCCAACTGTGACACCTCTAGAGTAATAGAAATTGGAGGCTGAGAGGAACTGAGAGGAAAGAGGCTTGTGGGAAGAAGGGGCTCTCTACATACCCATCCATCCACCAGAGCAAGGGAGTTATAGTCAACCTTCTCCCAGCCTCTGCCTGGCCTCAGGTCCAAGGCATGTAGTGTTCAAAGAGTTTGTCTTGCCATGTGGCACAGATGGATGAAGACCCCTTCCAGGCCTTTGTTCCCTTCTTCCTGAACCTCTGAGCCTGCGTGCTGCCCTGGGAGCGGCTGCCATTCTCTGCTACGAGACAAGCGTGGTGCAGAGCCACAGTGACACCTAGTGGTCAAGTATGGTGAAGCACAGGTGACGTCCACGTATCCCACCGTGTATGACTAAAATCTACGGAAAAATACTTACGGATATTAAATTAGATACTGATTTTAAATTTTTCTATTGGGTACATCTCTGGAATATAAAAATACCAATATTTAGAGAGGGAATCATAAACTACTATACAATATAAGGACTGAGAATACCTTTCTCTAAGCTGTTCTGTTTACAATAATTTAGGAAAAGTGTTTAATAATCCAGGCTTAACTAAATTAGCAAAATTGTTTATCTGGACAAGGACGTGGGATACTGTACATGATCCTAATTAATGGAATTTTCCTGAGCCATCAAGTTAAACACATCTAAAAAGAGGGGCCCATGGGAGAGGAGCAAGAATGGTTTGTGCTCTATTAACTCGGGACTTTAATAGTGCACATCTGCAGCCCGGACAAGATACGACAGCAGATACAAAATGGTCTCCATTTTGTCCATGCCAAATTTTCGTGTTACACAGGTTTTCCCTTTACTTTGTAAATAAACATTAATTTTTAATTGTTAATTGTGTGCCTTACTGATCCAGTAAATAAAGTAACCATGTCTCAGGAGTCCCTAAGAAAATTGCTGGAAAAGCACTTTAAAATCACTGCAAATATTTTTTTGTATTAAAAAATTCTTAATCTTTTTGATGCTTATATACAACAGTTATTTCTTGTGCTATAAATGTTGTGATCCACTGCTTGATGTCTTTCTTTTCCTTGTTTTTTCTTGAAAAATACACTAAAAGAGCGGTTCTGCTATTTTCTAATGAAGACATTACTCACACTTAAATATCCAGTATTTATCAGAGTCACAAATTCAAACAGTAAAGTGCACCCATTTATAGACATGATGTGATAGAAACTCATTAGTGCAAGAATTTTGGGCAAACGGAACATACAATTCGGTGAGAAACCTGTAAGCTGAAGTTTGTCACCTCTGTCCTCCATTTCAGGGTGGTGTGAACTGGTGAGTGGAACTTACCAGTTTCCTATGAAAAACTCCCCCTCACCTGAAGCCAGACACTGATTCAGCAAGTGTTTGCTGCTGGGGAAGGGGCATCTCTGAAATACAGTACTACGATCATCCCATGGCAGTTAAGAAGCAAACAGGGCACAGGCAGTCTGCTTATGAGGAAAAACTTTGTCTCCTGCTCCAATAAGCTTCAGCTGGCATCTTCTAGTCAAAAACAATTGGCACCCAGTAGTGATACTCACTCCCTTTTATAATGGCAAAAAAAAAAAAAATTCCATTTTGACTGTTGACATTTTAGGTGTTTGCCCAATATGTCATAGACCCCAAATCTCCTGTTTGTCCTGGAGAACCCAGAGACCCTGGGGAGAAGTGGCATCAGTGGTGGATTTGTATAGCTGCAGGACCTGCTCACCCACCTGGTCATGTTAAGTGCAGGTGGCATGTGTGGCATTCCTAATAAGCAGGGGCACTTTTCTAACAGACACTGAGGAATTCTTTGAAATGTAGCAGCTCCTCAGTGACAGGTGGTTAAAAAGAAATAAGATGCAGAGAGACCAACAGGGCTGAGAGTGGCCAAAAAGGGAGCTGAGAGGCTGCTGTGCTCCCGCTGTAGGCTGATGCAAGAGCTATAGATTTCATCTTCTTGTGTGCGTGGCGTGTGCGTGTGTGTGCGCCTGCCCTGGTCATGAAGGAGGCGGCAGTCCTTAAGCAATCAGAGAGTGGAAAGAGTTGGGTCTTGAGTTAGACCAGCTGTTTGCTTCCAGCACAGAGAGACAAGTCCTGGCCTGTTTTAGGCTTGAGGGTGGGGCTGGGGGGGTCCATCTATTTGGCAGAATCTAAATTAGTAAAGAAATGTGTCTAATCTCAGATTCATGTTCCCTTCAGAGGACATTTACTATTACAAATGGGTCCGGTCACAGCCGGATTTTATTCAGGAAATTGTCCTTCCTGTAGCCCTTGACTAACGAGGGGAATGATCCTAATAACAGAGAACTAATGCTCTTTTGTTTAGTTGGTTGGGTTGTTTAATTTTAACAGCTGATGAACAGCCAGTATCAGGCCTGTGCTAAGGCTGCGGTTTCAATGTTCTTGTTGTCCATTTAATAGTGGCCTCAGTCCCTCAAAAGTCAGGTTAGCAAATGACCATGAGACCTAGATGTGTAGAGAGTGCTCAGATCAGAAACCTGTTGTCTATCTCATGCCCCACCCATGGCTAGAAAACAGGGCACAAAGGGGTCTTTCTTCACCCTGAAACACTTTTTGCTGTGTCTAATTTTAAAATATCACACCCCCCAACTACTCCTAGAAAAAGGAAAGAAACAATTCCTGTAATAATAGATAATCAAATTATAGATCTCGAAATGGAATTAGACAGCTGGCATGGAACGCAATAGCCCTGGGTGCAAACTCTGGGGATCAGTCTTATAGTCCCAAGAGAATCCAATTTGCTTCTGAAAGAACCAATTTCTTTACTATGCCATCTGGGTTTAAAAAAAGAAAGGCCAGTAGAACAAAATCTGGCTCTTGGTGAAGATCCAACTAATAGGATTATTGTACAGATCAACCCTTCAGGAAGAGTTTGCTTTTTATGGAATATTATGCTCAGTGATGTATCAGGATCTAAAAAGTATACTTCTCCAAGACAGATTTTCTACAACCTTTCACTGAGAATCCAAAACAATCTTTCTCTTTCTATATATTTATTCCCTCCTCCACTTGTGGAAAATCAGTAGCTTTTAGTGGTTGTTAGCTAAAAACCTAGAGAATAACTTTCAGTGAATTCCTTTAAAGTATCCATAATTCTCATCTAATTTCCTTGGCTGAAATATTTAAAGGGCTAGTTGTTTTTTAAAATGTTCCTAAAATGCCTCTTGGAAAATCAATGTAGTGATTTTAATTATTATATATATATATATATATATATATTTTTTGCAATTTAGCAGACTTATTTCTTCTCTCTCCCTCTTTGATCCTTTTACTCCATAGGAAGACCAGCAGGAATCCTAATGAACATTCTGGACCTGACTGCAGGGAGCTGGCAGTATGGGGGTTGGGGTCGTGGTACAAGAATGCACCAAGGCTGCCCATGTGGATGACACTGGCTAAGAAGGCAAAGGGGCGTCACACTCTTTCTAAAGTTCCTAGAAGAAAACGAACGAGAATATCCTGTTTTTTTTTTTTAAAAGGAAAAAGACATTTACACAACATCAGTGAAAGCGATTGTCTCCTGGAAAAAGCTGACCAGTGTGTCTGATCTCCCTGGGTTAAAGCACACGGCAAAAAATCTCCTCGTTAGCATCTGAAGAGAGGGAGAGCGCATGTGGCTGGGGCACAGACGAGAGAAACTGAAGTCCTGGCTCCCTGGAGGCCAGCTTCCCAGTCGGCTGCATGCAAAGAATTTCAGCATGTGGGCTGCCACCTCTGAACACACACAGAAACTACATGAGAAATTAAGCCAGAGAACTACCTCCAATGTGGAAACCAAGCCTGAAAATGTGCAGTGAAAACATATGGGTCTCACTCCAACAAACTTCTTTTAAACATTAGACTCCACAAATGGTCTCTTTGGTTTGATAGGGGATGTCTGCCCTTGTCGAGAGTCTCGGGATAACTGCCTGTACAGGTTGTCCTGGTACGCCTGAGCCACAGGTAGGGTCCGAGCCACCTTTACATCGGGATAGGAGGAGGCCTGGCTGACTCTCTCCAAGAGGTCTCCACGAGACCCATTAGCCAGCATCCCATGGGGGCTGTAGTAATCGTCCTCCAGCAAATGGCCATTCTGTGCATTGTTGGTTTTGTTATAAAAGGCAATGTTGCTGATGGATGATGGTGGACTGAAGGACTCAGGCTGAGGCAGGTTGCCTGGAGATGTGGGACTGAGAACGGTATCCACTGATGACACTGCCCAGGTCCGATTCTGCTGGTGAAGGTGGGGGTACTGCTGAGTCCGGGCTGTTTTATCTATGATCCCCATGAATGGTGTGGTCCTGGATCGGGTGGGCTCGCTGGGGTAACCTCCTTGAGTGGGAGATACTGGTGACAGCTCGTCACATGACCTATCATATGCCGGTTTCAGCGGGATCTCCATTTGTTGAATCGAGGAAGATGGCCGGAAGGAAGGAGCAAGGTTGGAAGCGGATGAGATACTATTGCTAGACGGAGAGAAGCGAAGGCCTACACTTTGGGAGTGCAGCAGTGGCCTGGGAGTTGGTGGGTGGGGTTTGATTTCACTAGGGTTGACACTGATAGGTCTCCTGATTAAATGTGAGACATCAGGGGAACCTAGTTGGCTGGAGGACCGCTCCAGATCTAGTTTTGAATGACAGACTGGGTAATAGGATGCTGACTGGCTACGCCCAATCTGTGGCGTCTGGCTGTATCTCATTCCACCTCGATATGCTGAGGAAGGTCGCTGTGGAAGATCTTCTTTGGTCAACCCTCCATGCTGACAGATGGCCCCTGCACTCAGGCTGGCTTGGACATGCTGCACTGGTCTCCCATCGCCTATAATTCCCCCAATTGACCCTTGATAAACCAAACGGCTCTGACTTACTCCTATGTCTCCTTGTGAAGACTGGTATTTACCAGCCATTGAATGGGCTACCTGGCCATAGGCTCCCGTGGGGATTACAGTGCTTGAATGAACTGCTGAGCTGGGCTGGTTACTTCTCACGATCTGGGCCTTGGCAGGCTGTAGCCTGAGCCCCTGCTGGGGAACTGCCACAGGGAGCTGAGGCATCTGGTAGGGCCGCTGGGCCATTTTGGATAAGGGAGATTTGGGTCTGCCAGGAAGCTGACTGACACTTGTTTCTTGCTGATAGCGTACAGGTGAACCAGACTGGGATCTATAGACACTCATGCTTTCAGCTGGAGGGCTGGCCCGATACTGAGGGCCTCTACGGAGAGGGGAAGGGGGAGGGCTTGGGTATTCTTTGCCCTGTCCTCCCACAGGAGGGGGGCTAAAACGGTAAGATCCACTCTGATGAGCTGGGGAAGTATGTGGTGGACTAGGCCTGTAGTGAGAGTTCTGATGAGTTGGAGAAAGAGCAGGTGAGGTGGACTGGTAGCCCTGCCTAGTGGGAGAACCTACAGAACTACTGGAGCGGAAGTCAAAAACCTGATGAGAGCCAAGAGGTGAGCTAGAGATGTAGGCTGAGTCCCGATGGGCTGGAGAGGAGGGTGGGCTCTGGATTATTGGGAGCCCCTGACTGGGCCGAGCCTCTGTCTGGAGGCCAATGGAAACATTTTCAACATCCTGCTCCAGGTACTCCTCCTCAAATATATCTTGTACAGAGTACATATCTTCATGCTGTGGTTCAGGTTCCGTTTCTTCTGGGAGCTCCTGCTGAGGCTGCTGCTGTGGCTGTTGGGGCAGCTGCGGCGGCGGCGGCTGCTGCTGCTGCTGCATCTGTCTACACTCTTCTTCCACTCTCATCAGAAGTCTCTGGATCTCACGGTTGTTTGGACATAGCTTGATGGCCTCGTTCAGGTCCTCTAAGGCTGCTGCAAACTGTCTGCTTAACGAAATGTAAACACAGGAAGTGGAGTTATTCTGAATCAATGGGAATCACCAAGAATTGAGAACATGGTCACTATTTCAGAGAACTGTGGTGGCATCTGTGGGAGTCTGGGGTGTTTTGGTTTAGTTTGATTTGTAAGGAAGGAAACAAGTAAGCTGTCATTCTAGAAGAGTTCAGGATGATTCCCTCGCCCATTCAGCCTCCATCTTCCTTCTGGCCTCTCTGGGATGAGTGGAGAAATGTCCCCATTGTGTTAGTCCAGCCAGGCCCACCAGGAAGATTATCTCAGTGCCCAAACGCACACCAGGCAGTATGAGGGTTGGGTGGGGTTGTCATTTACAGGGTCACTGTCAAGTAGCTTAGGAACAAAATAGTAACTGTAATATTTAAAAATCTTGCAGATGCAGAAAATTTTCTTTATATTCTCAATATTTTGGCTCCAAATTTCAGGCCTGTCCTATCCTAGGCAAGAACCTGTCCTCTGCCCTTTCTACCCCTCACCCCACAGCACTGCTGCGTCTCCACTCACTCTGTCAAAGTGGGGCAGGTTATTAGGCAACACAGGTCTGGAGCTGAGCTGACCCCAAGGAGATTCTGATTCACAAATGAAGAAATGAACTGTCAGAGATATTCCCATCTTCTCTATTAATATTGCCTGAAAAGGTGAAATTGGTCTTGTGGGAAAGGACCAATCCAGAGGGGAAGAGAATTTGATAGCTGAGCTTCTGTAAAACTTTTGATACCCCAGCTAGTCAAGAATAATATCACTGCCACCATCGTCACTAGTTTCCACCTGGATTTGATTTTTAGGACATACCCTCCTGCTCACAGCAATAAATCCAAAGCAGTTCTTTCCCATGCAGTTTGGGAGAAGGTAGGGTGCTGGGCAGGAGGCTGTCACTGTCAAGGACAGTGACAAGTTATCCGAAGATCACTGATGGCAGATTCTAGGTCCTTCTGGAGGCTTTCCTGCCCAGTGGCCAAACTACAGCAGACGGGCATGAGGAGTGGTGGAATGCTGTTTCTCTTGGGCCCTCTCAATCCTGGCAGCAAGGACCTCCTCACTCCGTGTGTGTGTGCGTGGTGTGGTGATGGTTTAGGTGACAAGGAGGTTTGATGCTACCAGACTTGAGGAGAGCCCCAGAAGGGGGCCTAAAAAATCCAGGGATTCCCCAAATACTTGTAAGAAAAGAAAAAGGCCTGTGAAGTTAGTGACACATCCTACTTTTCCCTCTAAAAGGGTTGGCAGGATGTTTTGTTTGAGTGACCTCTTCTTTAAGTCACTGTTGTCTCTTTATGCTATCTCCTTTGGGGGTTGAAAAGTGATTGAGATATGGCAGAGGATTCTTAGAAGAAGGTGACATTCTCCAATGAAAAAGCATTTTTCTCCCAAAGTAAAATGTTCTTGGTCTCCGTAGCCCAGAAGATTTGCTGATCTTTAGCTGAGCACTGTGCTACTGGAGCCATCCCCAAAGCTTGGCCTTAAGAGTCCTCCAGGACAGAGACATATTTGGGTACATATGCCCCAGGGTGGCCTACATTGCCTTGGCCAAATTGTTGAAGAGACCGCTTGCCTTTCACCCTCTCTCTCTCTCCTCACCTGCTGCTGCGTTTTGCCCTTGCTCTTGCATAGTAAGCTTCATAAGATTTCGGTTTCAGCTCCAGGGCCTTAGTAGCAAATTCCTCCGCCATTCCAAAATCCTGTCATTATAATAGGTGTGCAAATGAGTCATTGAAGAGATATAAAGAATAGACAACTTGGGAATAAAACAAATTATTTGTACATTTCTTTGACACTTATGGATGGAACACCTGGGACTCTGGACATGCCTGACATGGCCCTAGCCATGTGGCTCATGGACTGAAAGTTCCTTCTGCCTTTGCCCTGCGTGGCCCTGCAACTGCTCGCTGGACTTTATCTGCCCAGAGTAATAAAATACTTTTAATTCGCCCTCTTTCTGCCTTTCTAATAAAGTTCTTTTCAGCCCAGAAGCCAAATGCTGACCCTTTACCATGAAGCTCCTGAAGTTGGAAACCTGAACTCTTGCATGTATGAGGCGAATGCACACACAGACACCTCATGTGGACCCCTGTGCTACCCCCGCAACTTCCTACTGCACCCACTAGACCTCGGCTTTCTAAGGGACAAATAAGTGTCCTGTGACATCCGAGAGGACGGCATCTGAGTAAAGGAGAACTGCAGTGTCTGGAGACTAGATGGAATAGGGATGTTGGACAGACCTGGGTTCAAGTCTCTGGTCTGCTTTATACCCCCGCAGAATGTGTCAGATTGTTTCTCATCCACGCCTACTGCAGAGGTAGAACTAAGCATAAGGTGTTTAAAACTACCGTACGGTTCCTAGCACACAGGAGGTGCTCAATAAATTGTAGTTTCTTATTTCACAGTGGTTTCTCTGGCCTGTTTCTTCTCTTAACTGGTTCTTTACTTAGGAAATATTTAAAATAATAAAAAAACAAACACAAAGCAGAAGACCCTGGCTGTGACTTGGGTCTATGCTATCACTGGGGACTGTCTGGAGGAGCATGGTCTCAGAGCTATTTGTCCTCATTCCGAGAACCCCTGGGAACGGGATGATGTTGACAAGGCAGAGTCCATGCTTTTTAAGATCCCCTTAAATGTTAAGCTAAAAGGAAAAGTTTTTCCCTTCTTTTAATGTCAAAGCCCTAGCACAGCACGGTGGCCTCTAGTTACACTCATGATTCCTAAGGCAGAAAACAAGGCCTTAGGCAGAAAAAGGCCCTGGGGCATAGGTAAAAATTTAGAAAAAATTAGTGGGAAATTTTCTGTCAAAGAAGACAGACTTCTGGTGCTTAGCACAGTGTTGGTCCATGGGAGGTGATTATTAACTGTTTCTGAACAAATGTGGAGTTACTCTGTTTCCAACCTTATTCTTTACTTTCTTCTTTTGGGACGATCATTATTTCCGGAAATATTAGAGTTTAAGGAGTAGATTATTTGTTAGGGAAAAAAGAGGTTAGCAGGTTGGCAGTGACTTCTGAGCTTTGCCTCATTCTCGCTGGCTGGTGCCATGGGAGACCCTTGGTTCTGTTTCTTCTGTTTTGCAGGAGAAACTATAGGCATAAGAACCTCACTGCCTTTCCTCGAGACTGTCCCCTCTTCCCTCCCCAATGGAATCTCTTCCATGTCCCTATTCTCCCCAGACCCTGGGGCAACTCTGCCTGTTAGGGCCATGACTGTGTCCTCTGAGACAGCCAAGTTTATCCCAGGGCTCTTTTTTTTTTTGGAAACAGTCTTGCTCTAATGCCTGGGCTAGAGTACAGTGGCATCATCATAGCTCACTGCAACCTCAAACTCCTGCGCTTAAGCAATTGTCCCGTCTCAGCCTCCTCAGTAGCTGGGACTATAGGTGCATGCCACCATGCCCAGCTATTCTTTTTTTTTCTTTTTCTGTAGGGATGGGGTCTTGCTATGTTGCTCAGGCTGGTCTCAAACTCCTGGCCTCAACCAATCCTCCCGCTTTGGCCTTCCAAAGTGCTGGGATTACAGGTGTGAGCCACCGCACTCGGCCTCAAGGCTCTTTTCATTGTTAGGTTTTAGAGCCTGAAATAGATGCTATAAAGGTCATATATACAAATCATCTTTCTGGAATTGACAGCAGATACCTTGCCACTGAGGGTTAAATCTTGCTTGTGTACAGCTGAGTTCTTTATTGATCAACATTCCTATTTGGCTTGGATTATTTCTAACTCCTGAGGAACTGTGAGACCTCAGGCTGGTGGATGTCAGAGATTCCTGACACAATCTTGCTATTCCCAGGATCTCAGAGTTTTCTTGGCTTGGGAGTGTCTGCATGTCAAGGGAGCATTGGCTGAGGACGTCCAAGACTGTATCTGCAAGGCAGGAGAGATGGACCAAGGACTACTAGGGAAAAAATAAAGGGCCAGAAAGAGTTCTAAGATTCCCTCTAGGACAAGGAGGGACAAGGCATGCTGGAATAAAAAGATGAGGAAAGAAGTGAAAAATTTAAGGATAGCCTTAGAAATTAAACTTTGAAGTCCATGGTCCTGAGCCCTCTTTCCAGCCTTTCCTTAAAAGACTAGGGAATATACTAGAAAGGAAGGGAATGACCAAAATTCATATCTAATTGCTGCTGGAATTCTAGTGACCTCTGCTCTCACATTTTCCCAAAGACCAGAAAATTAACTTGGGGGTATAGGGGTGGGGATGATAGCATTATAATCACCTTCAGTGGGAATTATGAAAATTCAGAAAGCTACAAAGTACTCACAGCATCAACTCTTATACAGTGTGAGATACAGATTATACTTAGGTTTGATTTCTTTCAAATTGCAAATGTCAGTGCTCTGTGAAGGACAACCAAGTTCCAAACGGGGCAGAGAAGGATTTCAGGGGCCTGGTAAAAACTAGTGACATGGATGGTCAACTTCCAGGACTGCAGAAAGAAGTCGGGATGAGAGGGACTTACGTTCATTTTCCTGCGACATCGAGAGAGGTTGAGGAGGAGAGACACTTTTAGTTCCCGGAAGGTTTTCAAGTCCTCACCAAACCCTTCTCTAGGGAACTTCTTCAGAGCGTACTGGTAGCGCTGGGCAGCTTCCTTTACTTTACCTTTCTAATGGGAGTACAAGATGGTAAAACACACCATTGGTCTGCTGAGCAGATGAGGAAGTTTGGTCCCTGCTCCCTTCCTCCTCTCAGCAGTTGTTACTAAGGGTTAACCCTCCCACACACCAGCCTAGGGAGTAGGTCTGGCCCTGATGGTCTGAATAGAAGGGTCTAGTTTTTTCTATAAGAAATTCAGCTTGTAGGAAAGGTAAGGCTGAAGGGCATACCCAAGATAGAAGCCAGAGAAACAAAACCTTGGCAAGTGGAAGGCCTTGGACCCCAGCTCTTCAACTGGTTCCCCAGGGGCTGACCTTGCAAGTTCATTTTTCTTGAACTGATCTCACTGGGACATGTATAATTTCCTAGTCCCAAGCACTCGACAGTTATTACTTCTTAATTTCTGGCTTATCTGGAGAACTCTTTTCTTGTCTGATGCTCCACCTTGCCAGCCCTCTAGAAGAAGTCATCCTCTTCCTTGCAAAAGGTGTGGGAGCTAAAACTGTCTAGCTGTTGCTTTTCTAATCTCATGGCATAAAATATACCAATCGGTTTTCCCTGTTTTTGGAAAAGGCATGAAGGAGGGTGGTAGCAGAGAAATAAAGCTTAGAATTTGTCATTCCATCTGACTTTGTAGGAGGGATTTTCCAGGATGAAGTAAATCTATGATCAACTTAGGGATCTGATCACAGTGGCCTTGACCTTTTCTTACATTTTGTATGTGAAAATCTACAAGCTGAGCCCAGAAAGATGCAAGAGGCATCTCCCACCCCCTTACCTTATCTACCCTATTCCTTCTGTATAGCTGCAACTCCACAGAGATCTCAAGCTTTTATTTTTCCTTTAGCACCTTTCACTAAGGAGAGATCTGGAGTCTTCCAAGGTAGAATTCCGGGGGGAACAATAATAGGTCTGCCAATTTTCCTTACGAGATAGGACTCCTTGCCTTAGAATACCAGAAATTATTCTATATCTAGGACTTAGATTCGTGAGAGCAACGCCATTCTGAAGTCCATAAATGTGACACCTAAAGTAATGAGGACCTTCTTTGAAGTCATACGAAATCACGGTTGGGCCACGGCTCAAGCTTCCTGAAAGATTTAGAGTCCTAGATTACCATGACTCTCATTCAAAAGGTACTTAGAAGATAGAACTCTGCTTCCTTCCTGACACAAGGGGGAACAACATGCTTCACAATCATTTCCTCGTCTTTTAGGCCTGAGGATATGTCAGTGATGCATGCTGCCAAAGACTGGGTTGGATTTGTATTCACCTTCAGGAGAAGATAATCCAGCTAATCTTAACACAAAGAGATGACTTTGACATGGAATATTCTTAAGGAACTATAGGCCATGGGAGTTTGTGTTAGGGTACGGAGCTTTTAGCTTGAATTTTGAGTACAAAAACACTCCACGCTTTTTCTGATGTTGTCATTCAGTGAATAACTTCAAACAAATCTTCCAATTGCTACTTGTCTTGGTTTTTTCACCTTATTCAAAGATGCTGATATTATTACTATAGACTTTTAAATTTATGTTTATATTAAACATGAAAGCTAAGATCAATAGACTGGAAATAGCTATATTACATAATTTTATTTTTACTTGTCCCATTAATTTCCAGATCCCACTTAGCAGATTCCATGTAAAATCTACTGGCCACTTGTTCGTGGCCAGGTCAAACTAGGGCTTTCGGCTGATCAGCTGCAGCCATGGCATGTGTCAGCTACCACTGCTCTCTTGTTGGCAAGGCAAATACCCAGGATCCCCAACTTATCAGACCCATTGCTGAAGAATGGCATTCTCCCTTTGACTTTAGAACAAATGATGGGACTTGTGAAGCCTTTGGAAGATTCTACATGTAGAAAACAGTCAGTGGCTGTTCTGAGGAAACTTTGTTTCTCCCTCCCCTCACCTTATAAAACATGTCCCCCTCTTCCATCAGCTTGCTCAACAGGATGATCATGATGTCTGGTTTGGAGGTGGCCATCGCCCATGTGGCTGGACCTGTAGTGTACAGGATGCATGATGGGTAAAAAACTCATACAATGTAAGGGTGGTAGGAAGCTAGGTGAAAAAAACACCCTGGGGGCATTTCTGCTGAGAGAACAACTTGCTCCACAATAATTACCTCATCTTTTAGACTTGGGAGTATTTTAGTGTCTCCCACTGCCAAGGAGCTGCGTTGGATTTGTATTCACCTTAAACTAAGAATTATCCAAACTATCTGAGCCTGCACGACAGGAGGGCAGCAAAGCCTACGTGTTGCATGTGGGCAGGCAATGGATTAGTCTGAAATCATTTTAAATAAGGAAATCGGAAGAAAGGGTTTACATTAAACATCACCACAGGATTTGAAAAATCCAAAAGGTAATTTATTTTGGATCTGGACTCAAAACCCTCAGATGTTTAGTCTCTTAATATTAAAATACGTACTTTGCAGAAGGGAAACCATTAAAAACTCTAAAGGCTCCCTTAAATTATAAATACCAAACAGGACTCCCTGGGATTCACTTTGAATCAGGAGCGTAGTTTGAATGTCAAACAGATGTGAAACAAACCAACATTACTGAGGATGACTTCACCCACAAAAAAGAAAGGAAACGTTAATTGATTAGTTTACAGATGCCTGAATTATTTACCAACTAGGCTTTTCAGGGTTAGATATCAAAAGTTCAAGTTATTCTCTACAACAGTCATTAAAAAAAATCTTCTTTTAAGGTGAAGTAAATTAAAAGATTAGAGGTGTAGGGAACTCATGCAGGCTAAACCAAAGAGGAGAAGGCAAAGCTGACCAAGCCATCAGACCACGCCTGATGCTGACAGCGGTGAAATATACCTCGTGGGCGACTCGGTAACGTCTGACAACCTTCAAAGAAAGGAGAAAACAAAAAGTTGTAGAAAAGGAAAAAAAAATGGATGAAGGTGAGAAAAAAAAAAAAGAAGGAAAAAGCAGCAGTGAGAGGCAGGCAACAAAAAAGCCAGCATATCAGCCAACCCTTGTCTACAGGTCTGTGGGAAGGGGCAGCAGCTGGGACAATGTAGCAGGGACTTGAGAGTCTGAAGCACATACAGAGCAAGGGAAAGCGAAGGCTCACAGCAGTGCAGAGATCCAGGATGCTTATAGGGTGGGCCTGGTACAGAGGCAGCACTGAGATGTGCCTAAGGCCAGAGCAGCCTCCTGGCTAAGACTACGAGGGGCATGGCAGAAAACCATATGATTCTGGACACAGGGTACTGTAGACCACGGCTCAGATGGTGCTTTCTCTGGGCCAAGAGTCTCTCCGTTCACTTGGACAATAATTGGGCCAGGGCAGAGGGGAAGCTATATACACTCACACCAAATACCCAGGGCAGCCAGACCACTGGACCAGTCTGGCCCCTGGGCACAGATGGTCAACACCTTCTTCCTTTCTCCTACCTATCTTGGCTCCTTTCTTCAGAAGAGTGACAACAACAGAAGTGTTCCGGCACCCCACTGCCCTATCCAAAGGGCGCATTCCACTGTAGTCAACATGCTCGATCATGGCCCCATGATCTACCAGGAACTGGACCTAGGACAAGGATCAAGCAGAGCAGTTACTACAGGTGTAATGGCTCAGCATTGCTGCACCGAGGGCTCTAGCTTCTGCCTGCCCCTTTTCAACTGCTAGTCTGAACCAGGCTATGTAGCCATGGTGTTTCAGGCTTTAGCTATATTCTTGGTTTTTAATAGCATTTTGAATATTCCTGCCCTCTGGCAAGTATAGGTCTGAGAACTTTATATCAGGAATCATCAAAACGTTACTCTACCTTCAACCCCAGATAGTGCTATGGATGGAGAACAGTCTCCATCCCTACTCTCCTGAGGCTTGTTTAAAGGCACTCACCACCTCGGCATCACCGTAGAAAGCTGCCAGGTCCAGTGGGGTGCGGCCATTCTTGTCAGCATGGTCTGTGGCAGCTCCATTATCCACCAGAGAACGTACTACTGAGAGATGGCCCTTCAAACAAGCCCAGCTGAGGGCTGTCAATCCTTCTTTGTCCATAAGAGCAATGGAGGCACCTACAAAGGCAAGTGATAACACAGGACTTAGGAAACATGAAAATTCATAGCAGGCGTGAAAGCCAGCACTGAAGGTATACACTCTGCCAGCGAACGCCTTTTGTTTCTGGACTATTTCCATTTTAAGATTGATCCGGGTATGTCAGTTGTATCTCAACAAAACTGTGAAAAAAATTGATCCTATAAGCTGGCAATGAGACAGAGTCTGGTGGTCATACTGGGTATTAAAGGTCTTCCACAATTTATTTCCGATTACTCTCTAGCCTTAAATTTCATTACTCCCCTGGGAGAATCCTCTACGTTGGCCAAATGGATATGCTCGCTGCCTCTAGAATCACCTGTAAATATTCCTGTGTCCTCACTTTTGCTTACATTGCTCCATGTGTGGAATACCTTTTCTTTCCCCATAACTTGCCTCCCCTTCTACCCATTCTCTAGCAACTATCTCAATCCTCCTGCCTCTAAGAAGCTTCTCCCAGTTCACTGTTATTTCATCTTAAACCTGCTTAACACATGTCACCTTACTCTGTTATTTATCTCCTTTTATGTATCCCACTTGCATGTAATAAATTATCAGTGAATGTTCTCTGAACTGAATGGAAGTCTTCCATCACAATAGGGTTAACTCCTTGAGAGAGCCCAGATGCATTTATCACTGATGATAGTATCAGGTCACTTTCTCCCTCCCTAGAAATGGACATACAGGAACCCACTGAGCCCAGGCCACAAAATAAATTCAGAATTTAATCTAATAAAGCTGAGCTCATAGAAATACAGAATAAAAAGGTGGTTACCAGATGCTGGGAAATGGGGAGATTGGGGAGATGTTAGTCAAAAACACAAAATTCACTTACACAGGAGAAATAAGAGATCTATTGTACATCATGATGACTACAGTTAATAGCAATATATTGTATACTTGAAAATTGCTAAGAGAGTAGATTTGTGTATTTCTACCACAAAAAAAGATAAGTATGTGAGGTAATGCACATGTTAAATAGCTTGATTTAGCCATTCCACAATGTGTGTGTGTGTGTGTGTGTGTGTGTGTACAGGTTGAGCATCTCTAACCTGAAAATCTGAAATCTGAAATGATTCAAAATCTAAAATTTTTTGAGTGCTGACATGACACTCAAAGGAAATGCTCATTGGAGTGTTTAAGATTTTTAATTTTTGTTTTGGAAATGTTCAACTGGCAAGTATAATGCAAATACCCCAAAACCAAAATATCTGAAATGCAAAATACTTCTGGTCCCAAGCATTTCAGATAAGGGATACTCAACCTATATTTAAACAGCATGGTGTAGACCATAAATATAGTCATGTGCTGCATATAAGGATGTTTTGGTCAATGATGGACTGCATGTATGATGGTGGTCCTAGAAGGTTATAATACTGTAGTTTTAGTGTACCTTTTCTATGTTTAGATATGCTTAGATACACAAATACCTACCATTGTGTTATAATTGTGTATAGTATTCAGTACAGTACATGCTGTCCAGGTTTGAAGCCTAGGAGCAATAGGCTACACCATACACAGCCTAGTGTGTAGTAGGCTATGCCATCCAGGTTTAAGTACATTCTATGATGTGAGCACAACAATTAAATAGCCTAACGATGCATTTCTTGCAATGCATTTCTCCAAACGTATCCTAAGCAATGCATGACTATATAAACAATGCTTGTCAATTAAAAAGTAATAGTTTCTAAAAAAAAGAAATTCAGAGTTTACTTATTCAGTCTTCTTCAATAACCCCAAGCCCACCGTTTTATATTCTGCATTTGCTTCCTTTCAACATTTCTATTTTCATCTGTAAAGATCAAGCATACTTGGCAGGCTGTTTTACAATCAGTCTAAAATTCAATATATGTTTGGTTGTTAAGGCCTATTCATTGTTATTCAATGGCGAGGAGCCTATCATTTCCTTGCTAGTTTTGAAGAGTACCTAAGAACATTCTTCTCACACAGTTGGCATGTCATACTAACTAAATTAGAGATTAACTTACTGTACATGGGACATTGGCTGCCTCCTCAGCTGGACAGAATTCAGACGTCGGTTCAAGCTTAGGACCTGCCACAGCCAGGTTCAGGGTCTACTCGGCAGTTATCTGACCTTTGTATCCCTAGAGGTTAGCAGACTTTGTGGCTTCCCACGGCAGGATGTAAAACTGGAAGAGGCCACACCTCTAACCCTGATGTGAACCATTTATGTACTGGGTTATCTTTTCATAATGGTATAATTTGTAATTAAAACATCGACTCTAACATGGAATAAATTTGAATATGGGAGAGAACCCAAGTGGTTTTCTCAGATGCAACATCTTTAAATTCCCTGGACACAGTCTCCAGTGGTAGAAAAAATGGAAGGATACGGTTTTGGATTTATATTACAGATCAACTGATTTTCCGAAGATAAGATGGAATTTAAGAAATTAAAAGGAGATACATATGAGACAAATCCATAATATGTTCAATACTTCCAAAATTCAATTATAAGCTTCTGCTTCTCTCTTTTCTTTCCCATGAAGTTAAAGAAATCACAATTCTCCCAAACATCCATCTTGTAACTTTGGAGTTATCTTCAGCTCCCCTATCTGTCTTATTGCCTATATCTAATCAGCCTTTACATCCGACGTGTCTCTTGCACTTATCCCTTTTGTCCTGTTTGGAAAGATACTGCCACCAGATTAGGATGTCATTACAACGGCTTCCTAACTCATCTCCTGGCTCACTATAATTCCTTTTTAAAATCTTCTATTCACACTACTGCCAGAGTAATTTTTTTTTTTTAAAGCACAACTCTGACATCAATTCCCTTCCTAAAAATCTTTAAAGGCTCCTCACTTGCTTCAGAATTAAGTCCAAATGATTTTAACCTGGTCTTTTAACATTTCTTTCTACATACCTTTCCAGTTTTATTTCCCAGTAGTCCTCTTGTACTTCACTGGACAGCTTGCATATTTCCCCAAACCTGTTCTGTTACTCCTCCTTGACCTTTCATCTGTATTGCTTCCTCTCTCTAAATGTAGAACAATTTTCCTATTCAACTTTCAAAGTCTGTCCTATTCCAACTCAAAGGATATCTTTATCGGAGCATTCAGGATTCTCTGCTTTAAGGTATTTATCTTTGTTTCATCTCTTTCTTGACAGATTATGGACCCTTTGCTGGTACAGATTATAGTTTATTAATTAAAAAAAATCAAAATCCCTCATGTTCTTAGTATACTGTCCTGCAAATAATGTAGACTAAATAAATGTTTGTACAATTTGTTTGATTTAGTGAAAGTCTCTCATTTAGGTGTGAAAAAAATTGAACAGTACAAAGATCAGAATGTCTTCACTGGTAATGGAGAACAAATATCTAGAATCTATGTCTAATGAGCTTCTACTGGTATATCAAGCAGATACTGTGCAGCTATCTAAAGGTTATCAGTGGCTGAAGAGGTCCTTTTCCAGTGGACTCAGTTTGTTTTGGAATATTTATTCCTGCCACATCTTATCCAGGCACATCCTCTCTCTCCCTCACTGCGCCCCCCAGCAGAACTGAGGGTAGGTATCATGAAGCCAGATTTTTTTGGTAGCTTGTACTGGGGAAGCAAGAGCCACTTTGTGCAAATCTCTCTCCTGGTTCTGACTCAACCTTGAGCCTGAGGTTGTGCAAACAAATTAAACTTGAAGGATACAATATAGCTAAAGATCCAACAAGTCTCTGACTGAACTGTAGTATGAAATCTTAGAAGAAACCTAACCTTCTTCCTAATTCAACTACCCTCAGCTGCTCAGGCCTGGGCATAACTCTTCAGGAGGTTGGTTTCTTTGAAGGAAAATGCATGTGCTTACAGATATAATTGTAGATGTTTAGGTGGAGTTGACTAATAGTGCAGTCTAACTGGAATGGAGTCATGGCTTCAGTCACAAACTCACTGCCTCCTGCTTCATGCAAATGCTCAAGCTCCACCAGATGGCACTGCGGAGTCACCAGTGACTTGAGCTTTGAGCTTTTTCTACTACAGAGGTCTGTTATCTTCATCCACAGGTGACTGAGGTCATAGCAATTGACAGGAGCCTGAGATGCTTTACGATGGTGTCACAACCTCTTTAAGCTTATTTCCCATTCTCCAGGAATTTGTGAATGTTGGTAAGTGTCAAAAGAAATTTATTACAACGACAGGGTAATAATACTCCAATTTCCCTTACAGGGTCCCACTCTCAGCAGGTGTCTTAACTGCCATTTGCCTCCTTTGGAGTCAAGAAAAATATTAGTTGTGCAGGCTTACAAAAGAATTGATAAAGTCAAAATACAATCCCTGGAAGATGAACAGTTATTGAGTGTACATTAAAAAAAAATCAAAATTTGCAGATTACTGATTTGAATATTTAGAATATGTTAATTTGACTATAATCCCTCAAGTCATAAGGAAATAGAGAATGCCAGAGTTAGAAGGTTCCACTGTATATAAAGAGAGGAGATGGCCTTTCATTTTCTAACCATCTAAAGTAATAATATCTGTTCTTAACATCTCTTGAACTCCATTGCTGGAAATCATGGGTTCACTGGGTTATTATGGGCACTGGTCAGTCAGCTCCAGCATCTAGGACTCACCTTGTGCAAGCAGAAAGTCCACAGTTCCTAGGTGGCCTTCAGAAGCAGCCATCATCAGGGGAGTACGGCCCTGCTTGTCTGCCATGTTGACATCAGCTCCATGGGTGAGTAAAAGATCAACAATCTGCAAGGACAGAGAAACAGGGACTAATTGACCCAAGAAGAGCTGTGGAGAAGACACACGCAAACCATCCCTTATACTGTGTGAACTCCTACTGCTGTATAGATGAGTCGCCTCTATACATAGCTTTCCACTGCAAGAACCCCCTATAAGTACCTGTACAGTCCTAGTACCATGTGATTTATTCTCTAACTCTCTTAGGGACAGCCAAATGAGAGGGATTCAACTCTGAATATCTAACTCAGCTACTAAGTAAAAAAGAATTTAAGATAACAAAGGCCAAGATGTAGACTAAAGAATTCCATAATGGAAGTTCCAACATAAGTCACTACCTATTATCAGTGCCATTTTATTACCCACTAGCAGTTGCAAATTTGCCTGCAGTTAGTATTTATGACAGAACTGAATACAATAAAGTGCCTCTGATAACTCTTTGGCATTGTTTGGCTTCTATAGCCTTTTTTTCTACTTAAAACTTCCAAAAATTATTATCAATATGCTTTCTTTTCCCTCCCAAGTATATAAGTTAACATTTATCCAAAACCCAAACATCTGGAAAGACTGTATAACTACAATTTGCATACACTGCCATTTTCTTTTATCAAGTCTCAGACACCTCCAAGTAAGTGGTTAGCGGGCAGTTGTTGATAAATGAACCTTCCAGGGAACCTCTGGATACTGTGAAATGTAAGGAGGAGGTCACTCCATGACTAGGACAAGTAGTATATATAAAAATAATGGTTTTGAATGTTAACTTTTTGTCATATTCCCAATGAACCAGAATATTCCTCAAACCTGGTCACTGCTGGGTAACCCAAACTTTGCTTGTGACCTATTTTGTTCTCTGCATCAGAAGTTCCCACCCAGAACTCATTCCTGCCTGAGGGACTGGTAGTTGCTACCCTGCTTACCTGCCAGTGGCCCTGACGAACAGTGCTGAATAGGGGCACTGCGCCTCGGCGGTTTGGCTGGGCCACTGCCGCCCCTTGTTCCAAGAGCAGACGACATACCTCCAGTTTGCCCCTTCCTGCTGCAGCTGTGAGGGCTGAGGGCAGAAAACAAAGAGTGAGGATAGGTGGTTCTTGTCCTCTCCAGTCCTCAATAAAGAATGGTAGTATATTTGTGTTTGATTAATGCAACTGCTACTTTAACTCCAAGAATGATGATTTTAGCTGACTTTTCCATGAAGGAAAATTTTAAAGAAAAATAATAAATAAAAACACATTTAAATGGGAACACAATATTTGGGGACAATTATAATAACAAATCTATTGAAAAATCATTTTGATCAAACTCATTTGTTTTCATTTTCCCTAATCAGACTATTTTCTCTGCTTTGCCCTACTTCTTTTTTGGTACCTCTTTCTAATTACAAACCCTCTACTAGTCTATGCACGGATGGAATCTAGAGAGAAAGGCCTTTGCAAAGATAAGGTCTTTTTTTAGAATTAGCTGGGAACTACCTTTAGCCAACCTCTACTCCCGGGCTCTCAAACCCTCTTAGAGAACCAAATTTAGGAACTGCAGTCTAAGGGCCTTGGGCCAGTTTTCATTCTTTTTCTTCATTAGTTGAGATACAAGTTTCTAGTACATTTGCAACCATTTTTTATATGAGAATCAGAATTGTTCAAGGTAATAGTCTTGAAGATGAGAAAAGAGGTATGACAAAGGCTATTTTCTTCTGAATATAAGATAATGGTGTCACAGGTGAAAAAAAATAGCTGTAGTGAGTATAAAGGACACAGCAGGAAGAAACTTACACATCTTCTTCTGCTATTGTCCCTTGTTTACAGTCTTTGATACACTGGAGATTCTATGAATGCCTATTTTGTTCTCAGAGTGCCAATAGTAGAAGGAAGACTTTGGAGCTACTAAGTCAATCTTTTAACAAATATGTACTTGTTTCATTTAACCAAAGGATCTCAAATGCATAGCTTTATTGCTTTAAAGAATGGATGAAGGGAAGGGAGGGTGGAAAACAATGTTAGAATATGGTAGGAGTTATGTTTCATTTTAAAGAAAGAAGACAGAGAATTTTTTTCCCAAACTGACTTGGAAAATTGATGTGGCACTCAGCAGGTCCTTCCTTTATTATGGCCACCTACTCCAACAAGAAATCAGAAAATGATAATATTTGGCAGGAGCAGATACTGCAGTTTGAAAATGTTGGAATCTAAACACAGAAGCAACTGAAATTCAAATCAAATGGTCACTTGCAAATTATGGCATTCATTTTGTCTTTGGGCTTGGCCAAATTTATCCACAACTGAGTCATATGCAAAATCTACCTCTAATTTCCACAAAGATAAACCTTCATGTAATCTTTTCCTTCCACAAGGACAAGAAGGGCTTATAAAGGAAAATGTGACAGTTTTAGAAGATACATGCACTGTTAACCCAGACCGATCTGTGGCTTGTCTTATGTGTCTTGACATTGACATGCCTGTTCAGTTCCTCACAGGAGGGCGGAGGCTTGGGTCCTATCTGAGGTAACGGTCATTTCCAAATCCTGAATGGATGAGCTCAGGTGTTGATGGCTATGATTATTTACTTGAAAAAGAAGTTTTGCCTCCTGTTCTTTAAATGCAAACGGTCTTTCCTCTTTCCCCAGTTCATATTTCTAATAGTTCAGAAAAAAAAATTGTTGAGTTCTGTATATGGGTCAGAACACAAGAGTAGTTTAAGAATTTGACTGGGATAGACATTTGTTAGGAACCATAAGAACCATCTTGTTGGTGCATAAACAACATTTGGAAAATTTCTAACTCCCATACTCTGATCCAATTTAAAGTGGCTACTAGGTGATAGGGTTACAGCAAACCTCCCCATGTGTGGGAGCCAAATACATTCTTTTTCACAAAAAGAACTTATAGCATCCTGGAGAAAATATAGACAGTATTTCAGAATTAAGCTTTTCACTAATGATGCCAGTTCACAGAACACACTTGAATATTCTCAATCAGTGCCCATCTGGAAAGCTACAAAGTCTGCTCTAACAATTCCATTGCTCTGGATGGCCCATTTTTTCCCCACTGGATACCACATTTATATAAGAGGGAATGTTCCATTTGGCCTTTTTCTTTGTTGTATCATCTCTGTTGTTTAGGTTATGATGTCATTTGGCAGCAACTTTCAGCTGATAGCTGGACATGGTTATTAACACAGCTGGCCAATTTCATCGCAGAACAACACGACTATGCAAAATGGAATCTGGACTTTTCAAAATCTAACAGCAAGGAGTTGCTTTGGCTGGATTTTATATGAATCTTATCAAAAGCTGTTAAAAATTTTTGAAAGAAAGGAGATTAACGTAAAGCGAGTTCTATAAAACACCAAACTAATTCTTAGAGCAAAGAAAGCACTTGGGAGCCAAACCTCTTCCTAGGGGGCCGGTAACAGAATTTGTTCCCTAGCTTGTGAGCATTTGATGAGATTGTGTGACATAAATGGTCTTTTTTCAAAGGAAAACATCTAAGGAGTTTGAAGAGGCAGACAGGATGCAGCTTGGAGTTGGGGAAACAGCCAAAGTCTGCTTGGATGGTATGCTGACACTAAAGAGAATGCAGAGAAGCAAATGACTCTTTTATCTATTTTCAACCTTGAAAGAGTACAGTACAGACAAGTCACGTAAGATCACTGAAGGGGAGAAAGGAGAGGGAGGTGGTTGGGCAGACATAAACTGATCACTGCTATCCAAAACTATATTAATTAAACATTTATTGAACTATTTGTCAGACACTATCTCTGCTCTCGAGGAACTCATGGTTGAGTTTAGAAAACAGACATATAAATACATTAAGATACAGTGTGATAAGCACAACAGAGACATGTCCTTGGCACAGAGGTAGCACAGAGGAAGTGTCTGAGAAGGCCTCCAGGAAGAGGTGACAACGTGAGCTGGATGCTGAAAGACAGGAGACGTATGGGCATGTAAGGACGGGGTGGGTGGCATGATAGGCAAAGGGAGAGCATGAATAAAGGCATTGAGGTGGGAAGCAACATGTTTATTGTTATTGGGATGGTTGAAGAAGACAGGCAATATATGAGGCTGGAGATCATGGCTGGTCTTCTCATGCTACATTAAAGGACTTAATTCTACAAGTAGTAAATGAAGGTCAGTAAGCAGGAAAGGGACACGAACAGACTATGGCTTGAAACAATCACTTTGGCTGAAGTCTGGGAGATGAGTCACAAAATGGTAGAGGCAGATCAGTTAGAAGGTAGTTGCAACAATCTAGGCAATTGATGATGAGGGCAGGAATTAAAGGGATCTGGCTTATTTTGTGAACTCTGGCTTCTTCTGGCCCATGTATCTCCAGGGCTGGCCTCCAGAGTGGCTACAAGATCTTAAAGCTAGTCCTGGTCTGTGCCTCCAACACAAGGGAGAAGAGGGAGTGGTGAACAATCTTGCCACCTTATTGGCTTTTCTTCTGTGTTGTTCCACAAGAAGTCTGTGAAAACCCTGTGAGATGGGAGGAGGTCATCCAAATGGTGAAAGCTGGATGTAGAAGATGATATTTGGAAGGATAAAGAGGTTGCAAAAGGAGGACAAAAGCAACCACGATATTCTAATGATCTGCTTTCAGAAAATCCGATATGTAAAAATTATATCTCAATTAATATTTCATTATATGCTAAGATGTATTTCATTGATTCTAAGATTCACTCCCCCCCAATTTTAATATCTCTTAAATTGGGATGCATCTTATAATTGATGTGACAATAAAGAATTGTGTCAGTTTAACTGGCAGACGTGTTTTTGTTTTTGTAGTGGCACATAAAATAATGGACATATAGTTTCTTAAAGTTAATGATGACTTAGATCTGATGGAGTAAGTGATACAGATTATTGGAAACATTGTGACCACTGTATTTTTCTTAGGCAAAAATTGTGTTATTTAGGTCAGGGTGGTCAGGGTTGCAGAGATGAGACCCCCATCAACTAGATGCAGGTCACAGACCAGTTTTATATGCAAAAATACATATGATTTTGTCATGGGAGGAAACATCACAATTCAAGGGGTCATTATAAATTTTAAATGATCATGTGCTATAAGTTAGAAAGGATCATGTATACTTAATGAATATCACTGTAGAAAGAAAAGTAAATCAAAGTCCATTCGATATCAGTGCTGAATTGTAGGATCATGTTCATATAGCAGAGACATTATTTTCCAGAAATTTTTCTGAAATTAAATATTTTTTCATGGATCTAGAAATTGTATTACAGATACATTTCATTTAACTCACATTTAAATAGCATTTTATGTTTATAATACTATAATTATTGCATATCTATTACATATATAAATTAAGTTAAATGCAACACAATCCTGATTACCTGCAAACTGACATGAAGTTTTGCTTTTTAAAATCTTGAGATATGGTACACATGCATAAAAATTACTGTAAAAATTTACTGTATACTTTAAAACATGAAATATTTTTAAAATCTTGAGGTCAAAAGTTTTATTCTAGTAAGAAATTCATATCAATAAAACAAGTCCTCCATTTAGTTCACATCCTTCTTGAATATTTTTAGGATTTCTTTCAAGTACAGCACTAGAATGGGTTTGATGTAAGACTATTAGTCTTACAATTTCTATCCATTATCACCACTGGGCCATGATTCTTTTTGCTGACCTCCATGGTTATATGCTTCACGCCCTTGGCAACAAGGCGTCTGTTGGGAGATATAGCAACACTGTGTTGGGGAAGGTCGTGCTGATAGGAGAAGTAAACCGACATGTCCTTTCTGCAGCTCTAGGTCACATATGCATACTCCTAGCCAGTTTCTTCCCCTCAGCCTGTCCCCTGGCTTCCCTCAGGGTGGGGTTCCAGAGACAGCAGCTGTTTCCAGCTGGATACTTTCCTTTAATCTGTCATGGACTCTTAAGCTGCAGCTGCCTGGCATCTGCTCCCTTTGGCTCTTACAGAGGGAGGAATAGTTTGAGAAGTAAATTCCTGAGCTTTGGACCATTCCATGTGATGTTAAAGAAGTCACGAAACCTATGTAAGATTTTGTCATGAGAAGAAATATCACAATTTATTATTATAAATTTTAAATGAGTTCAAGAGTCTTCACTTATTTTTAGTTAACATGTTACCCTAACCAAAAATGCATACTATTCTTGTTTAGTAAAGCATTCTCCCTAAATTGGCTGTCTCAATATTGGTCTACTTCTCCTGGAAAATATGACACATATCTGTGGTTACTCTACAGTTTTTTTACTGCCCTGGTTTCATAAAAACACATCAAAGGTTACTAATGTTTCTCCAGATGCTCCAGTTTAGACTTGGAGGGAAGACAATAATAATTTTTTGCAAAGGCCACAACACAAGGAATAGGCTTCTGTTGGTATAGAAGTATCAAATGATACAGAAATTGCTTTGCTACAGACCAAGAGGAATTGCATGAGATTGGGCCTTACAGGGTAGTATTAATACCTCCATTGTGCATCCAGATAGCAACTTTACTCATAATGTATCGGCTTAATTGTGTCAGATGCCACTCTACAATGGTAACACTTGGGTAAGCCAGAGGTGTGAATAAAAACTTAACATCCTGGTTTAAAAATGCAGGTGGAAAGAGTTATTTTGATGGGAGAAATATGTATTCCTAATTACTACAAGGATCACATAAAAAAAGAGAAACGCCACACTTATTTTCTGCTCTGGTTTGGCACATTGTAAGTTAACCTACCGTCCTTTAAGAATATTTAGAAACAACAGAGGGGAAAAGTTTTGCTTGAAAGAAGATTCTGGTGCTAACAGTATGGAGAATCCAAAAGGGAAAAGGATTGAAAAAGGGAAATTGCTTGACTTTTTACTTTGGCTGAATTGGTCTCAACACAAAAGTCATAAGACAGACGACTGCCAAAGGTATGACAGGGAAGAAATAAGGGTGTGAGATGTGAGACACACAGAGTCCACACAAATACAACACCTTCATGAGAGAAGAGAGCAACGTCCATGAGCAGTACCTGTCTCTCCCCAGAGACTGTCAAAGCTGTTGATCTGTGCTCGCTCCACTTCCTCTTCATCTTTTTCTGGAAGATCAAGTAGGTAGGAGACAATCTGAAACAAGAAGTTGTGTCAGCTCAAACTTCAGGTGGAAAACTATGCTATGGACACCAATCTGTGAGGTTTGGAAGATACTTGGATGATTCAAGTACTACTAAATCTCTTGCACACAAAAGGAATCAGAATTGACTCTGCTAACAAAGAAACCCAGAGCTGCCATGGTGAGCATTTGTCCTATCAGGTACATGTTTCTCTAGAACACAATTCATTGATATAGCATGTGATTTAAAAAATTACATATTCCTTATATTTAAGTTAAAGAAGCAATACTTCATCCTCCCAATAAAAGGACCACAGAAAATAAATATGAGAAAATTGAGGGCCTGAATTTCTTCAGAGTAGAGCAATTATCTTCCTGTTTCCTCTCAGAACTATAAGGACTAGTAAAGGGAGAATGACCCCTAACAATAAAGAAAAGTGATAGCTCTGCTTCCAGGAATTTGACTATATAAAGAATTAAAAACCCTTCCATAGATAATAAAAATTTTGATTTTACTTAATATTCCCTTGGTGACATATCAGGTCAGTTGACAGGGTAGCTGTTTCACTGAGCATCCCATGCAGTGATGTGGAGCAGGCTTGTACCGGCCCATGAGAGCCGACTGTTAAATCTTCAGGAATTTTGCAAGCTAGTTGTTCGTTAAAAATCAAATAACTATTAAATAAATTACATTAAAAACAAAGGTTAAAGAATACTCAAATCCCATAACTTCCTAATTATTTAACTACTTCTTACTATCATCTATGCTATTGAGGTTATTTGTATTTATTGTGTCTGTATGGTGGAAATATTACATAATGGTGTGCTATTTTGCACTTCTTCCCACCTTTGTGTTCAGTGATCTCACATTGGTAGCTTGAAATTTGCCATGGTGGGAGTATTTACACTTTGGAAATTGGCAAACATTAGAAATCAGGGTTTGATATACAGCTAATGCTGAAAGAGGTTTCAGTTTAATTAATATAATTTGTATGAGGATAAGAAGTAGTTTAACAGTAGATTACCTATCAGATTTAATGGCAATAAAATTACTGGGAAAAGAACAAATTGGGATGCAACTCCATTTGTTAAATCATGGTTATACGTTGCAATCAGATTAGCTACAGATACAAATGTGGCAAAAATCAATAAAAGCATTCACTTATGAGTATTGTCCATTTCATTATTATTTGTAAACTGTGAGAAATACATTCCTTATATCACTAAAATTTATAAAAACCTTAAGTATGTATACACACACACACACACACACACACAAATCACATAAATGCCTGTTCCTCCCCATTCCATTCCTCAGGGTAGGTTAACACACTATCAATTCCATATATTTGCTACCATTACTATCATCATCATTAATAAATTAGCAACATATAAATAAATTGTATAGTGTTTAACAGTTTAAAAAGCACCCTTCATCATAGCTTTATATAAAAGAATTTATTAGCTTCATTTTACTCGTGGGAAACTAAGGTTCTAAGAGATTAGGGAAATTGCCGAAGGTCTAGAGCTAGTGAGTAGCAAACCTGGGACTCAAACTTGGTCCTTCTGAAATTCTGAATGCTATGCTCTTCCCATGCCACCTTATCTAACCATGTGACTGCAGGTCAATAATTAATCCCTATGAGCCTTCATGTCATTGTCTATTAAATAGGGGTGGAAACATGGGGAAGAATGAGATTAGATAATTTCCACAGTCCTTTCCAAGTCTTATGTTTCTATGCCCATAATTCTAGGGACATCAGTATTTCAGTAGTCAAGAGCTTCATGGAGTTTAATCTCCTTATTCTTCAGAGCAATAATCAAAAACTCAGATTAATTTGGTTGGCAATTTTGTCTTAATACAATCCTTTTGTCTTAGGTCCCCAGATTTTTCAATACATGCCTTGGAAAAATAATCCTATCACCTGCTTCTTACCTCAGTGTAACCCATGCTGGCTGCAGCAATGAGGGCCTGTTGAATGGCGTGGCTCTTCTTAAATACTCCCTGCTGCTGGCCGGCCATTGTCCAGTCACACTGAATCAAAAACTTGACAACCTCTAGATGACCTCGGAGTGCAGCATGAACCAAAGCACACTGCCCATTCTTATCCAAGTGATCCACCTATGGGAGAAGACAGAAAAATCTTTGTGAACAAAGACATGTGGCTATACTCTCAGTCTAGTCACATCAGCCCATCGCACACGTATAGACTACTAAGATTCATCCTTTCCACTCCTTGAACCAATCTCTGAGCAAATTTAAAAGGTACTCTACTCAGACTGGATCATTACTGAGCTATGGCTCTGCTAGATGTCCCTTTGGAGAGAACTTTTTTTCCCCAGAAAAGGTCAGGCTTTTGTTTTCACATTAAAAGAAAAATAAAAAACAAAACTCTCAGCTTGAACTTTTGTTTTCCTGAGTTACATTCTCCTTTGTCCTCAAATAGTTCTTTTCAGACCAAGATTTGAGAGACTTGTAGCTCTGTTGGCAAAAAAAGGTCTTTGAAATCATGAAAGGGAAGAAAAACATTTTGAAGCTATAGTTTTTTGGTCTTCCAAAGAAGCCAAATATCTCATATCGTGAATTACTCATTTGACCACCAAGCTTTGGCAAAGGCTACTTCTTTCTTCTAATGGGAGGACAGAATCTCAAAGCTCTGGCCAAAATGGCTAGAGGCATTTGGAGCTTAATGCCAGACTAAGCACCACTAGCAGTTTTTCTAATTTCAGTGTAGATTACAAGTTTAGGCTGAAAGAAGAGCCTTATTAAGATCAACCTACCAGAAGGACCTTAGCCACAAGTTCCAATAGATGAGCAGCTGTTTCTGGCACATAGGTGGTTACTTGTCCTGTGGTAGCTAGAACACTGAAACAGAAATTCTGTTCCCGGCTTTCCCATTGACTTCAATTCCACCCAGCCATCCACATAACGAATGTTTACGGAAAGCCTAGTATGCATATTACCATTTAGGATAAAAAGGTGAATAAAATAGTAATATACAGATTCTACTCTGAAGTACTTTAGAATAAGATGGGGAGATGTGACCAATGTGACAAAAACAACGGCATATACAATAAATGTCATAAGGAAAGTAAACATGCAATAAAATTTCAAAGGAAGGAAAAATTAATTCCCAGGGAGAATCAGGAACAGATTGAGAGAGAAAGGTCTATCTCAACCAGCTGAGACAGGACATGACTAATTTATTTCACTTTTTGTAAGGGTAGGGATACATGAAAAGGAAGTTTAAATTCTGAGGTTGAGAGGGTCTTTTGGGACCAGAGCATGGATATTTTTGAATGCCAGGCTATATGGTTTGAATTTTAATCAATAGGTAGTAGAGTCTTTGAGAGTGTTCATGATCAGAACTTTATTTTCAAAAACTAAGGGGATGGATAAAAGAAACCATGGCTCTATGAAGAAATGGTTGATTCTACGGCTGGGGCAATAATTGTAAAACATGAGACAGAACATCTTATAGTGCCAGAAAGTAAGGAAGTGCTCAAAAAATAATAGGAAGAAATTGAAAGGACACAGGAACCAACTTGGAGGAGTTCCCAATGGCCAGATCTGGGGCAATTTGAGCAATAAAATTAATAATAATGGTAAAGTTATTTATAGAATAAATTAATATCCATGACTCCATAATGATATAAATAAATACATGGAGATGAAGGGACAGCTTTTCTTTATAGTAAAATTCCAATTAATAAATGTTGAAGGAATAATGAAAACAGAAAATCACTGTTAGGCAAACACCAAAGTAATAATTATTGCAGCAAGAATCATTCATAGATCCTAAAATTAGTGGCTAAAAGTATGATGAGAAGCAGGATATCCATCTGCCTAGTCTCAATCACCTCCCTAAGAGATATTTCTTAATCGCAAAGGGGAAATAGTAACTTCAGAGTTGAGAAACGTGGAAGACACTACACCTTGACCAAAGTTATTGAAGTTAACATTGCTTGTAATAAGAATATCATGTACCTCAAATGCTGCATTTTAATTAAGGGCACAGTATTGCTTATGTGGTATTCTTGCCAAAAATACATAAACTCAATTAAATCATGTTTTAATCATGAGAAAACATAAGACAAATTAAATTGAAAAACGTTCTATAAAACAACTGCCAAGATTCTTCAAAACTGTCAAGATCATAAAACACAAAGAAAGACTGAGGAACTCTCACAGATTGGAGAAGACTAAGGAGACACATTAAATGTAATACGGGATCCTGAAATTGGCTCCTGTAATGGAAAAATATATTAGTGGGACAACAGGAAAAATTTCAGCAAGGTCTGTAGATTAGTTAATAGGATGTTATCAGTATTAATCACCTGGTTTTGATAATTAGACTATGGTTACTTAAACTGTTAACATTAGGGGAAGCTAGTTAGAGGACATATGGAACTCTCTGCATAATTTTTTTTTTTTTTGCTTACAAGAGACTCACTTAAATTTATTTGGTTTTATTATTTTTAATTGATACAATGATCATACATATTTATGGTGTTCAGTGTGATATTTTGATACATGTATACAATGTGTAATGATCCAATCAGGGTAATTAGCATATCCATCACCTCATTTCTTTGTGTTGGGTCTCTGTACTATTTTTGAAAGTCTAAAATTATTTCAAAGCAAAAGGTTTAAGAAAGCTAAGGGGACGGTATGTAATAGATAAGATTAGACTCTGAAAAGGGAGTTTGTTACACAACAAGATACCAAGAATAAAGATGGTGGCAATTGGGATAGAGATGAAGGAATAGCTGCTCAAGCTACTTTGAGGATAAAATTGAAAAGAGCTGGCTCCTAAAACAGGAGGGCAAAGGAGAGAAAGACGTTAAAGATTCCCTAGTTCTGAGAAAAATGGAGGTACATTAGTGTATTAAATGTGAGGTATTAGTGAGGCATCTGGGCACAACTGTCAAGGAGGTGGTTAGGAGTATGAAAGTAGGGCTCAAAAAAACTTTCAGGAATAAGCAGTTTGGACTTAAGAGTAGCCCAAATGCAGGTAAGAGCACTAGAAGCTAGCCGGGTTTGATTCCAAAGCATATCATTGTAAAGCTGAAGCCACGGGAGAGAGTATGGGGAAAGAGGAGAAGACCAGAGGACAAAATTTTAGTGAATGGTTAGTTATATTAGGAGAGGGAAGAGAGAAGAGCAACCAGAGAAGGGGGAGGGGACTAGGACAATATTAAAAGTTCACTATTGCCAGTACTATGGCGAGGTTTAGAGGGGTGAGGAATGAGAAAAAGCTGCTTTATTTGGTGATTGGAAGTTGTTAGAGACTTTTGAGAGAGTAGCTCAGTAGAATGCTGGGAGGTTGGGGTATGTTCTTTTTTTAAGGTTATTTATTAGGTACTGTATGAGATTTAGACTTTATCTCTTTTTAAAAAGGCTTTACCTCTTTTAATCCTCACATTGACTCTATCAATCCTTTTTACAGGTGAAAAAAAGAGATTGAGAGAGGTTAAATGACTTATCCAAGCCCTCATATAAAGTAAGTGTGCATACAGTTGTCTTTTTTGATGCCGAAACTTATGATTTTAATAACTTGCCTCCCTTCTCACTCATGGAAGCCGGATCACAAGTGGTTAAGGAGTAGTAAGGAAGCAGAGGTAGCAAACAGAGATGACTCTTAGGTCACGTTTGGTGGACGTGAAAGGGAAGAGATGGGAGGTAGCTTCTGGTTAGCAAGACAGAGGGAAATGTCTTTTTTAGGTTAGGGGAAACATTCAGGTTTGTAGAAACTGAGAAAAAAACATAGTGTGAATTTAGAAAAAGAATGAAATAATATGTGAGAGAATGGGCAACATGCTGGGATCAAGAGTATAGGTGGAGTGGAGGCAGCTGCTTTGAAAAGGAAGGCAAATACTTCCTTCTCTGAGGTGGAAGTAAGGTGAATGTAGGTAAGAACGTACAGGGTTTTGAGACAGAGGCACACTGACATGAACTCAATCATAGTAACATAGGGCAGAAAAGGTGTGATAGGACCTTGGAGGGATACAAATGATTTACACATCTGCTCCATGGAAAACAGTAACAGATGCATAAAACGATGGCTTGGCAGTGTAAGGACTGAGCAGCAGGAATGGCCCAGCTGAGACCAGAATATGGTCTGACAGCAATAGTAATGAGGCTGTTATCTGTCTGTCTCTAGAGGTGCCCATTCCAATGAATGAAATGTTACAGGTGGACACTCACTGTGTCACACAGACATCTAAGGCTCTGGGACTTCACTGAGAGTTCCCGGTCTCAGTTTCCAAAGGAGAAGCAGGAGTCTCGCTGTCTTCCCTGGTAAGAGTACGGGACACCTCAGAATGAGGTCATACGTATTACTTACGTTTCACTGTGAGACCACCAAAATCCTCAATTTGTTTTCAGGACTGAAACAAAATACTATGAGGCCACGATTTTCCCTAGAGGCCTACATTTGTGAGACTAGCATTTTTCTTTTCACCAATATTTTGAAATAAAGTTCTTTTATACCAGTGGCTTTTGAAGCATCATAAAGCAAACATATTTTGGAAATGTTTTTGGAGAACTGCAATGTACTAACAGAAACACTTCAAGGTGCCTTTGGTCAGTCTGAGTACAAATAGGGAGAATCATCTTCTCCCCGTATCTCTAGGGCGGTGGTCTTCGAGGATAGGATGAAGGGCTCTGGTCTTGTTCTAATTTCCATGGCAAACCTTTCTTCCCCACACATGAAAGGCGTGGTCTGTGGTGCCATTCAGTTCAGACTTACCACCGCAGTCTCTTTGCTCCCCCTCCCCACTTCTCCTTCCTCTCTTTGTTAGAAAGGGGAAAGGGCTTCTTCTGAGTGCAGTAGAAAAATTCTGGGTTGTTTGGTAGGGGCTTTTTGTGGTTACTGATAAATGCAATTTCCTAAGTACCTCCCAAAGGTTTTAGAACTGTGTCCTGATACAGCACGGACTGGCAGTGGCAAGTGGGCACACACTGCGATGTACACACAGCCAGCACTCCCTGTGATCTGCTTCCCATCAGGGTATGATGTACTCTGTCTAGACTCACGAGGTAACATGGGAGATAAGAAAGACTCCGCATTGACAAGAAAGAAAAAGAGGAGAAAGGAAAAGCAACAGGGTTGGGCAGCCATTACCTTGGCCCGTTTCTTGCACAGCAGCACCACAATGCTCAGGTACCCTGCCGCCGCAGCATACCCCAGAGGAGTCAGGCCACTTTCAGAAGAGGCATCCACGTTGGCCCCAAACTCCAACAGCAGGGCCACCATTTCTGTGTAACCAAGATGAGACTGGACGCATAGGATTGGAGCATTATTTAAAACCTCTGTCCGGTAATTAATATTGGCACCTCCCAAAATCAGCAGTCGGCTGACCTAGAAATAAGTAAATACGTAGAAATAATAATCAAACATCAGTCACATCCTTTTAGTTATCTTTTATTAAATCATCTGAGACTCTATCACAGTGTCTAGTACCATTTAGTAACTGCTTTATTTTATAATCTTCATTGGTTCCTTTTGCCTCCATTTATGTATGTATGTATTCATGTATTTCAATAGATTTAGGGGGTACAAGTGGGTTTTTTTGTTGTTTTTTTTGTTACATAGATGATTTATATAATGCTGAAGTCAGGGCTTTTAGTGTACCAGTCACCAGAATAGTGTACATCGTACCCAATAGGTCACTGTTTATCCCTCTTTCCCTTCCCCCTTCTTAGTTTCTAGTGTCTACTTTATGACCATATCTACCCATCGTTTAGCTCCCACTTATAAGTGAGAACATTTAGTATTTGTTTTTCCATTCCTGAGATACTTCACTTAGGATAATGGTCTCCAGTTCCATCCAAGTCACTGCAAAAGACAATATTTCATTCCTTTTTATGGCTGAGTAGTACTCCAAGGTATGTGTTTGTATTTGTGTGTGTGTGTGTGTGTGTGTGTTTGTGTGTGTGTGTGTCTATACACACACATTTTCTTTATCTACTCATCAGTTGATAGGCACATTTGTTCCTTTTTCAATACTTTGCCTTTAGAAAGGAATGTAAAATGCTTCCTTTACATAAACTGCTCATTAGCAAGAGCAAACGCCACTTATACTATAGAGCTGACCACAGTCTCTACTAAATGAACCCTTGGTCAGAAAAGCTCCTACCAAAACAAAGGCTACCTGAGATCAATTTACTCTCTAAAATCAGCAGGACCTGACCCCATATGACAAAGTCAGCTTACAGAAGGTAGGAGGACAACAGGGTTAGTCTTCCACAGAATAAAATGTAACAATTTAAAACATAAAAGATTATCAATAAAAGGCTAATAAAGAGGAGACAGTCTAAGGCAAATCAAAGATCAACTAAATAGCCACTTAACGTCCTTCTAACTTTATTTTTTTCAGTTAATTCTTTATTCTATTTATAATTTCTTTGTGTTTACCTTTATATTTGGAGTGTAAAGATTTCGTAAAGATGCCAATGCCATGGAAAGACCTTCCGTGCTATAGGAAATCCAGAGACCTTGGAGAATGGAAGATGATACGCCAACTTTTTTACTCAAACCCTGAAAAAGAAATATAGAGAAGATTAAATTATTATCCCAGCTAAAAACGTACCATGAGTGGTTAAGTTAGTGGCCTCTAGGTTTTTGGTACTAATGAATGACAGGAGTCATTCACCCTAACAATGTCTATGCCCAGCAGAGCCTAGCCACTCATGGGGACAAAGACTAGTTCTGTAGGAATAAGCTAACTTATATAGTCTCTATCTCAGCAGTCTTTAGCAATAAATCTACTTAGTATCTTTCTTTCCTGCTATATCTGGATGTAATTTGTTTTTCCGTATCTTTTCTATTAATCTTCTTGAATAAGTCCCTAGACTTCAAGTTACTAAAGTACACATGGTGGCAAAATAATGCAATATAATCATTGATTACGATTGCATTTTCTTCTTAAGCATTTGGGAAAACTATGTTTCCTAGCCACCATTAGCTGGGCCATGTGACTAAATTCTGGTTAATAAAATTGAGGCAGAAATAATTAGCTGGGCCATGTGACTAAATTCTGGTTAATAAAATTGAGGCAGAAATAATATGTCCAACCTTGGCCCCAAAACCCTCTGCAAGTTTCTCCACATTTTCTACTGTTCTTTTTGATGGAAGGCCAGATGCAGAGGAACCAATGGAGGATTCTGAGGTCCAAGGTGATTTTGTAACTACTACATAGAAGGAATCTGCCCAAAGATCTGTACTGCACTGTGATATAAGGAGAAATAAATCTTGGTTGTGTTAAGTCATTGAGATTCTACAGGTTTGTTATAGCAGCTAGCATTCTTCACCCTGACTAATATACCCCAAAATGATCACATCTGTTTTTCCTTGGGCAGTGGGGAACCAATACAGGCTTGATTGCCATCAGCAATAAATTTTCTCCTAGCATAACTGCCATAGGTCCCACAATACATACTAATGTTTACCCCTTACACATGGGCTTCTCCAGAAGGAAGTTGGAATAATTTGTTCTTTAAGTTTCCTGATGATGAGACACTCTCTGATAATCATCTTACTCTTCCACCAATATCTGGGTCAAGTGAGTTAAACCAAGAAATCCTGAGGGCAGGAAGATATTAACAATGACATCTGGGACCTAGTATATGGATCTGGGAAGGTATTTCTTTCAAAAACTTATGCTACTTCTGCTTGCTTTGTCCTTGAAATGCAGGTTGTTCTTGCCTAGAATACCTACGCACATCCAAAATCAGCAAGGTGTGTTTATTTGGCATACTAGGGAAGGGGCATCTTCAAAGCGGAAATACTTAAGTTATTTACGAGTTATAAATTCCTCTAACAAAACCTCAAGTCATGGTGGTCAAGGTCTTCCTATAGAAGGCCCAGGCTCTCTAAAGAAAATTAAGAAAAAACTTCCCTAGCTCTTAGGGATTTCTCACGCCAGAATAATGGCTGAAAGATGAAGAATGCTGTGGGAAGGCTGGATACATGAACATTTTGAAAAAGGCTTCTCTGACACAGGCTTTCTTTTTCCTCCTGGGGGGGATACTTTTATGCAGCCAAAAATTAAATAATTAAACTTTCATATTAAAAATTTTATTTCCAAGAAATGTTCAAGGCAGACCCTTTCCCTACACCTGATTTCTACACTTGAAGATTGGTGCAGGTATTAGGGCAGGGTGGGTCAAAGATATCTAATGTTATACATCTATTTCTAACTTAGTATTTTAAAAAAAAGACTTCTTGCAATTATGAAAATGACACAAATTTGTTATAAAAATCAAATAAAATAGTATGGTATTATAAATAAAAGTAGTTCCCATCTCAATCCTAAGAGGCAGCTCCTATTAACAGATTAGTGTTTATCATTTAAGATATTTTCTATGCATAGGCAAATACACAGGCACAAGTACATATAAACAATGTAAAATTTACTTCATTAAACATGAAATTATTATCCATTATTATGGAAAATTTCAAGCCTATCTTCAAAAGTAGAAAGGAATAGCATAATAAATCTCCCATGTACCCATCACCTTACTTTAATAATTTTCAACTCATGGCCAACCTTGTATTATCTATGCTCCTGCCCATGTTCCCCCTTCCCCCACGACTGGATTATTTTCAAGCAAATCCCAACATCTTATCAGTTAATATTTAACTATTTCAGTAAGTGTCTCTAAACAGGTAAGGACTCTTTTAAAACATAGTCCAACATCATTATCATACCTAAAATTAAGGATTCTATGATATTAAATATCCTGACAGTGCTCAAATTACATTATCTCAAAAAAGGAACTAAAAATTTTTTTTGGTTTGAATTGGGATCCACATAAGATCCATATTCTATAACTGGCTTAAAAACATTTTAAAATTTTAAAGGAATAACTAGATACATTTCTGTCGGCTTTTTAAACAAAATATTGTGGACATATTCCATGCCTGTACCCATTTTTTCTTCATTCTATTTCAAGAGAGAAATAGCAGCCCATTATATGGATGTGTCATAATTTATTTAAGTCAGTTCCCTAGAGATGGATATTTAGGTAGTTCTGGGCTTTTTTTCTCCCTCACTATTACAACTTTGTTTTAATAATCACCCTTGCATATGTCTTTATAAGCCTGTATAAATATATCTGTAGGATATGCCTCAAGAAGTCGATGTATTTATAGTCAGTGTCATTTTGACATGGCTTTATGAAAGTGGCTGCCTGCATCTAAACATTCCCAACGTAAAATCCACAGCTTGACAAAATGAAGAAGGATGGTGCTACTTATTTGCACTCATTTCTCATTTCATTCTATCCTAATTATAAATGACAGACAAGAGGGTGAGCCAAAAAGCCTGGGCCAAATCTTGACAGAGCAGACCTCCAGGTTCCCAGAAACATGATCACATGCTGGGAAGCTGAAAAAGAATCTAGTTTTAACCTCTCACACCACAAGGAGATTATTTCCCCTTTCATCCTCCTCAAAGCTTTAAAAATGGCTACTTAATTTCTACATTATTTATATTCTCTCTGGCCTTGAGAAGGTTTAACTCTGTTCTGAATCTCTCTACTAGAGTACCCACCCAGGCACAAAGAGCTGGGTGAACTGAAAAGAATAAGAAAGGTGGACAACAGCAGCTTCTGATTGCTCACTGTCACTTCAGAACCACTTTTAATTTGTGCTAGTAAGAGGGACATTGATCATATACTCTCTCATTTGGCTAATCAGTTTATAGGCAAACGAATATAAAAAACTGAAGTAAATACATCACTAAGTAGTTATGATTGTTTACTATGACTTATGAGATTGAATATTTCCAGTTCTTTGTGGAAGAATTCCAAATGCTACTCAGTCAGGGCTGGAGTCCAGACAAGTTAGATTCTTGAGCTTCCCTCTACTGTAGATCCTAGAAGACTGGGAAACTTAATTCTGAGTCCCCATATGGGCCCCAGTCTAATTTACAATATGTGTGGGCCTCACCAAGACTTTTTGAGGAAGAATAAACTATATTGACCAATTAGATAGAAAAATCTGTAGAAAGAAACGTCCATAGTCCAATAGAGGAAATTTTTAGCAATGGAAGACATGTCTTACTTATGATGGTTGAAGGAAAAAAAGGAAGGGAATGTAATATTTACTGATATCTACTGTGTGTCAGGGCCTTTTCATATGTTTAGCTCCTTTAATGTAATCTAATCTCCACAACAGCCCTATAAGGCGAAATTTATCACTATTTTTACACAGGAGGAAACAACCTACAGAAGATTAAGTAATTTGCCCCAAATCATAAAACAACTGGACCTGGAATTAGAAGCCAAGTCTGTTTTTACTAATTCCAGCTTTAGTACATGTTTCTTCCATTATACCAAGTTAAAAAAAGTAATTTGTACCTGATTCAAGACTTCACTTCTGAATTCTGAACTAAGAATTCAGAATTCTTAGCTGAATGAGTAGCAACTAGAATAGACAAAACAGCTGATTGCTGGCTTCTCCTTTTACCTTTACTTCCAAACCATTCTCCATCCTTGGTCCTCTTTTCCAAGATTGTCCTTCTTTATCTCAGAAAACCTCACCTACTCCTAAAGGCTTTACTCTTATGATTTTAACCAAGTATTATACGCTTCTTTTCCAACTATGAAATTTAAAGTAAAATTATATCTACGACCTGTAATCATCAACTTTTTATTGAACATTGACTTAAGTGGGATTCATTAGTACTTTCACTTAATCAACAGAATTATTAGGAATATTATCTTTTTTTTTTTTTTTTTTTTTTTTTTGAGACAGAGTCTCTGTCGCCCCGGCTTGAGTGCAGTGGTGTCATCATAGCTTACTCCAACCTCAAACTCTTACGCTCAAGCAATTCTCCTGCCTCAGCCTCCAGAGTAGCTGGGAATACAGGTGAGCACCACCAAGTCTGGTTAATTTTTTTCTATTTTTTTTGTAGAGACGGGGTCTTGCTTTTTTTGCTCAGGCTGGTCTCGAACTCCTGAGCTCAAATGATCCTCCTGCCTTGGCCTCCCAGAGTGCTAGGACCACAGACATGAGCCACCACGCCCAGCCAGGAATATTATCTTATAAAGGAATAATGCTAGACTTGTATTTATTAAAGTCACATGGCAATTCTCCTTTTGCTCAAAGTCTCTGGCATCAGAGAGAGCTCAGAAAATGTTGTATTTTGCTTCTCTGAAAGTTGTAGCAACTCATCCCCTGTGCTTAGGGCCTACAAATTTGAATTTAGTTTTCTTGAATTGCCTCTGTTTTCTGTGTGACGCCCAGGACAGTTTCAGTCATTTAGGTGTAACAAAAGAATTTCAAATAAGAATGCCTAAGATGTTTAGAGAAAAGTTGGATGTTTCCGGAACGCTAAGTCATAAAATTTTACTCAAGAGGACTTGGGTAGACTTCCACTTCTGCTAATGGTAGATCTATGTAATTTTTTTGTTTGTTTTATAAGAGATGGGGTCTTGCTATGTTGCTCAGGCTCGCCTTGAACTCCTAGGCTCAAGTGATCCTCCCACGATGGCCTCCTGAGCAGCTGGGACTATAGGCGTGTGCCACTGTACCTAGCTCCAGATCTAAGGAATTTGGACCAACATTCTTGCTAAGAAAAGCTGTATAAAAATTTAAAACACCCCTCCTTGAAGATATGGCAGGACTAACAAGTTAGAAAAGAATTACTGGGCCAGGATCTAGGATACGATGGAGCCCAGGAAAGCAGTTTAAAGCTGCCTTTCCCCTGGGTGAGTCTGTCAATTCTGCAGAATTAGCTAGGAGTACTGATAACTAGGGAGACAGGAGTTAGAGTATAGGACCCAGCCCACCAAGGGATGGGGGAGTGTCCTGGTGAACTTCCTTGCTTTGGTATAGGACCCTGCCTCCCACAAAGGACTTAACTCCGGGAGTAAAGGTGAACCAGAAATACATAGGCTCTCACAGGGACTGCAACAGTTTTGAATTATATTAATCCCTGAAAATTTAATGAGGTGATTCTGAACTGCTAGGCAAACATAAATTACATCCGGAGGAAGATATCATCCCAGCCTCAAATTATTTGCAAATCCAATGACCAGCACACAATAAAATATAAACACGTACATAAGGAAACAAGATATCATCAACGGAAACCAACACAAATAATAGCAGAAATCAACCTACGAGGCTCCATAAATTGGAGTTATCAGACACACACTTTGAAATATACTATGTTTACTATGTTCAAGAAGATAAAAGACAAAATTGAGAATTTTGACAGAAAACTGAAAAACTATGAAAAAATAGCAAGGGAAATTATAGAATTTAAAAACACAATAACCAAAACTGAGACCTCAATGGACAGGTTTAACAGGATAGTATCTCACTGTGTGGCTGCATCATACTTAATTTAATCCTATCTTCCTATTGAATATGTAAGGTTATTTTTATTTAATAAAAATGTCTTCATATTTTTTAAGAAATAAAATCTAAAAATTATAGCAGAAGCCCCCTTTATATCTCCCCTTTACCCCATTCTCCTCTCTCTCCAGAGATAAACCTTATCCTAAAGTTAGCATTTATATTTAAATAATATATTTGTAGCCCTTAGAGATCCGGCCCTTCTTCTGAGCATTATATAATGAATTAAATCCCCAGAACCATCACATGAAACAAGTGCTTATATTATTCCCACTTTAAACATCAGTAAAGTTAAATAACTTGCTTGGTCATATAGTCAGGAAGTAGGAGAGGCAGGATTTGAACCTTTACATTAGGTTGGTGCAAAAGTAATCGTGGTTTTGGACCGTGAATTTTAAATCATTATAACTAGGCTCAAACACATCTTTATTAATCAAAATAAGAACCATTACAATCAACACATTTTTGCCAATGAGAAATAAGTTTGTTTATTCCTATAGTGTAAAAATCCATGCTTCCGGATTCAACAAACTCTTGGAAAGCATTTTCTGTATCCTGCTGGTTGTGGAAGCATTTTTCCTGCAAAAAGTTGTCGAAATGCTTGAAGAAGTAGTGGTTGGTTGGCAAGAGGTCAGGTGAATGTGGTGGACAAAGCAAAACTTTGTAGCCCAATTCATTCAACTTTTGAAGTGTTGGTTGTGTGATGTGCGGTCAGGCACTGTCATGGAGAAGAATGGGCCCTTTCTGTTGACCAATGCCGCCTGCAGGTGTTGCAGTTTTTGGTGCATCTCATTGATTTGCTGAGCATACAACTCAGAGGTAATGGTTTCATTGGGATTCAGAAAGTTGTAGTGGATCAGACTGGCAGCAGACCACCAAACAGTGACCATGACCTTTTTTTGGTACAAGTTTGGCTTTGGGAAGTACTTTGGAGCTTCTTCTCAGACCAACCTGAACTGGCTGTCGCTGGTGGTTGTATAACATCCACTTTTCGTTGCACGTCACAATCCGATCGAGAAATAGTTCATTGTTGTTGCGTACAATAAGAGAAGAGGACACTTCAAATGATGATTTCTTTGATTTTCAGTCAGCTCAGGAGGCACCCACTTATCAAGCTTTTTCACCTTTCCAATTTGCTTCAAATGCCGAACGACTGTAGAATGGTCTATGTTGAGTTCTTTGGCAACTTCTCCTGTAGTTGTAGGAGGATCAGCTTCGATGACTGCTCTCAATTGGTTGTTGTCAACTTCCAATGGCCAGCCACTGTGCTCCTCATCTTCAAGGCTCTTGTCTCCTTTGCAAAACTTCTTGAACCACCACTGCACTGTAGGTTTGTTAGCAGTTCCTGGGCCAAATGCGTAGTTGTTGTTGATGTTGCAAGTTGTCTCCTCTGCTTTACGACCCATTTTGACCTCAATATATAAGAAAATTGCTTCAATTTGCTTTTTGTCTAACATTATTTCCATAGTCTAAAATAAATATAAAATAAACAGCAAGTAACAAGTCATTAGCAAAAAAAAAAAAAAAAAGAAAGAAATACACATTAAAATGATGGATAACATAACCACATTTATTTAAGAATGTATTCCAACATCAAACAGCAATTTCAACAATGCTGAAACCGCAATTACTTTTGCACCAACCTTAATAGTTTGCTTTTGGAGCCTGATCTCTGAACTACCATGCTTCATATTCCACCATCTCTAAATGAATAACATAGAACAGTGAATTTTCAACTTGCTAGGCTGCATATTATCAATAGAATTACCTGGGGAGCTTTTAAAAAATACTAGTGCTCAGTCATTGCTGGAAGGAAAGCAAAATAACACAGCCACTTTGGAAGATAGTTTGGCAGTGTCTTACAAAGCTAAATATAGTCTTACCATACAATCTGGTAATCGCACTCCTAGGAGTTTACTCAAGTGAGTTGAAAACTTATGTCCACATAAAAACCTGTATATGAATGTTATTGCATATTGCTAAGTGAAAGAAGCCAGTCTGAAGAGGCTACTTACCATATGATTCCAACTATATGACATTATGGGAAAGGCAAAACTATAGAAACAGTAAAAAGATCAGTGGTTGCCAGGGGTTGGGGAGGGTAGGAGGAGAGGAGTGAATAGGTAGAGGACAAAGGAATTTTAGGACAATGAAACTATTCTGTATGATACTATAATGGTAGATACATGACATCATGCATTTGGCAAAATCCAAAGAACTGTACAACACAAAGAGTAAATCCTAATGTCAACTATGGACTTCAGTTAATAATAATGTATCAATATTGGTTCATCAATTATAACAAATGTACATCAGTGCAAGATGTTAATAATAGAGGAAGCTGTGGTTGGGGGTGACTTATGTGAGAACTCTGCACTTTCTGTTCAATTTTTATATAAACCTAAAATGGCTCTAAGAAATAAAGTCTATTTTAAAAAAAGCCTAGATTCTGCTCCAGAACAGTGACTCATAATCTCTGGGAGTAAGGTTCATGAATGTATGTATTCTTAAGAAACTTTCCAGGAGAATTTAATGTATAGCCAGAGTTGAAAATCACTGACCTAGATCTATGGAGAAATCACAAAGGCGTAATGTGGCGTGAAAAAAAAAGTTACAAAATTATATGAACAGTGTGAAAAACATAATTCTATATACTGCTTATGAATACATAACTATGTTTGAAAAAGTACAAAATATGGATCAGAAGAACACATGTTAGGAGTGTTAGCATGTGCTAAATCGTAACACATTTAGGATAGGAATTATCTCTCGGGGAGGGAGAGAAATGGGGTAAAAGAGGAACACGACAGGGTTTCTTATTGTATTTGTTACAGTTCATTTCCTAAAAATAAAGAAAAATATTTGAAGCAAACACAAAAAGATCTTAATATTTGTTAAATCTGATAGATAATATTTGATTATATTTAATTATCTGTGCTTTCCCATATGTTTGAAATATTTCATAATAAAATTTTAAAAAAGAGGAATAGGAACATCATTTCCACTGAAAAAGAAAAAAGGAGGTAAGAATTGATAATGACATAGATTGATTCATTGGTAAGGGGAGGAAAGTAGTTAAAGGAAGTCACATTTGATAGCTTTGATCTTTTTTAGTGACTCTTAAATTAGGCTGTTTGTTGAATTAGTTGACTTGGTTAAGATCTAGAGGAAAAAGAAATGGGAAAAGGAGCTGAGTAAGAATAGATCTTGGTAAATGAACTTCAATTAAATGGTCCAGTAAATGGACTACAAAGCAGCACTGAGAGCTCCACTGAGGGTGGAGTAAATATACAAGAAATAAGCCTGAGATACAGAGCCAGAGGCTAGGATCGGAATATTAGCTTTATCTGTACTATGGACTTTTGGTTTCTTCTGGTTGGTGGGGTTGACCCTTTTTTCCTGTGAAGTATGAGAGGAAAGAGTTTCAGTTTAGTTAAACTCAACAAAGGTGACAGGCAGATAAATGTGATCCCATCACCAGCCAGGATGTAGACAAAAATAACCCATAATTAATTCTAAGCTGATGGTTTCTTAAAGAGAACTTTATGTTCACATAGCTTGAGTAACTGCCTCTTCAGTGTCTGTAACCACTGCTCAGGTAATAAGGGATCTCTTTTTGTCACTGATAAACGGTAATAGAGTCCCTTCTTTAGAATCCAAATTTACAATACTGTTTCCCAGCCTGTTTAATAAGCTTGCTCAGTATTTTTGAATACTTCAAGAAAACAGGGAAAGCATGAAGAAACCAGAGCAATCTCATCTTAGGGATTTTTAGCTATGGCTCAGGTATCTTAAAATCATGGCAAAAACTAACCTTGGGGGTTTATCCAATGAGCTTCTTTAAAGCAGGTTATTTATAAACCTATCACCAGCTATCTACTTGCAGATATCCAATTGTCTCAAATGGATTATCACTGTTCTCATCTCAGCATTCCACATGGCCATATTTGGTTATAGTAAAAGGATTTTCGTAAACAAAGGGAATGGTACCTTTTATTGAGAAGGGGTTGGCAAACTATGGCCTGCAGCCAAATCCAGCCTTCTACTTGTTTTTGTAAATGAAGTTTTATCGGAATACAGCCATACTGATTCATTTCTGTATTGTTTCTGGCTGCTTTCCAGCTACAATGGCTGACTTAAGTGGCCCTTTAAGTTAAAAATTTGCCAGCCACTGAGGTAGAGCTGTAGTCCCCAACCCCTGGGCTGGAAACTTTGTACTGGGCCACATAGCAGGAGGTGAAAGTGGGCAAGTGAGCAAAGCTTCATCTGTCACTTGCTCCCCACTGCTGGCATCACCGCCTAAGCTCCTCTGGCTGCACCACCCACCCCCACAGTCTGTGGAAAAATTGTCTTCCATGAAATTAGTCCTTGGTGCTGAAAAGGTTGTGGATCGCTGCTGTAGAGGATGCTAGGTAATCTCTGAAGTGATAGGATGAATTTACGCTTGTTGTTAAGTCTTATTTTTAGGAAAGAGATTATGAGTAATAATTTTAATCACAAAACCTTATATTAGATATAGGTCTAGTATTAATACTTTGTATTTTATAATGTACCTTTTTTGCATATCTTGTATCTATGCTCCTCACAACAGTCTCGAGTTATTATTAAATTTTAAAGATGAGAAAACTGAGAACTGAGACTGCCTAAGTGGCAGAGCTTGCATTTTAAACCCATGCTTTTTGATTGATGTCATAGGATTTTTTTTCTTCTTATAGCAGTTTTTCCTATGGCCAATAGTTCTGTTCTGGTAAGAAATGTTACAGAAACATTTTAGAGGGTAGTATTTAGGAAGCTAATTGCAGAGCACTTCAAAATCCTTCCAGGGACTAGATTCAACCCAATGAAAACACCCTGCATTCCAAACTAGATTGAAATATCTCTGGCCACAATTCACAATTCACAAACATCCTGTCTTTTTTTCCCTAGATTTAAAAAACAAAAAATCTAAATGGCAATTAGGAGATTATAAAAGAATTATAAGTGTTCAACAACATGGGTCAATAGAAAAATGCAAATCAAAATTACAATGAGATATTACTTTGCATCCACTAAAATGGCTGAATCAAAAAAAGACAGACAATGTCTAACAAGTGTTGGTGAAGGTATGAAGAAATTGGAGAAACTGGAACCCTCATAACTGCTGGTGGGATTGTAAAATGGTACAGTCACTTTGGAAAATAGATTGGCAATTCTTCAAAATGTTACACATAAAGTTATTATATGACCTAGTAATTCTACTCCTAGGTATATAGACTCACGGGAACTGAAGGCATACATCCACCTACAAATCTATACACTAACACTGTGAATGTACCAAATGTCAATGAGTTTTTCACTTTAAAGTGGCTAATTTTATTAAAAAATTTAAAAAGGAAAAATGTGTATGCTAATGTTTATAGAAGTATTATTCATAATAGCCAAAAAGGGGAAACAACCCAAATGTCCCTGTGAACAAAATGTGATATATCCAAAAATGGAAAATCATTCAGCAATAAAAAGAAATAAAGTACTGCCATATGCTAAAACACTAATAAATTCTAAAAACATTATGTTAAATGAAATAAGCCAGACACAGATGACCACATATTATATATGAGTCCATTTATACAAAATGTCTAAAAAGTCAAATCTACTCAGACAGAAGGAAGAGTGAGGAGTGACTTTAAATCGACATGAAGTTTATTTTTTAGAGTGATAGAAACATACTGGTAGTGGTGATAGCTGCATAACTCTACAAATATAGTAAAAATCATTGACATGTACACCTAAAATGGGTGAATTTTATGGTATATATTCTATCTCCATAAAACTGTTAAAAGCAAAAAGGGCTCCACAGCCCGCCAAATATCCAGAGTTACGGACCCTCAATCTTATTAACATTTTAAAAGTGATTAATGATATCTAATATGCAATTTTTCATGAACAAAGATAAAACAAGGGAAATTTAAAATTAATTGGAAAGAAGTATAAATTGGAGTGTATGTCCCTGCTGATCAGAAGTTCTAAATGGAACTGGTTATAACCATATAGTCTGTCTTTGCCTTTTATGACCCTCAGCTGATGGGGAGTGAGAATTCTAGCAGTCTGGGAGAAGCCAAGGCCTATCAGAGCACGCACTCTGCATTTAAAGGACCCTGTAAACTGCTGCACCAAGAAAACCAGAGTCCAAGTCTCCATTCTTCAGCCTGCAGTCAGGTCATCATCATAATCTATACAACGGAGTATTTACGGCCTGGATTCTATATGGAGCCAGTCTTATCTCAGGCAACTAAGTTATCTGCATAAGATAAACCTGTGCTAAGACAGGAGTGCATGGCTTAAATGTAGGTCTTCATGTATGGGATAAAGTCCCACATGGTCATATGAAGCTTCATGTTCTTTCTCTGTGAATGTGGTGTTTATTTTATGGTGCAGCAAAGGCAGGCATCAAAGTCTTCGTCTTTGCATCTGATCCTAGGCAGATGGTGATGTTAAAAGATTAGTACTTAAGTTGCTAACTATCCTTCAGTTACTATATAACTGAAGGATAATGATCTTAAAGAATTTATGGAAGTAGTAGATACTTTTTGGTCTGCCTGAAACCAGAATGAGATACCTTGCCTGTTATTTTAGCTCCACTCTGCTCCCACTAAGGTCATTTTTGGTACAGTGTTTAGTTAGACAAGTATGACTCAAATAAAGGACTTGTCACTGTGAGTTTCACTTCTGTACATCTGATGAACAGGCTTTGCTGGCTGTGTGCTTATGTATGGGGAAGAATTTCCTAGGGCGAGGTTCTTGGAGTTGCCTCCTTAATGCCTTCTTTCTTTCTGAAGAGAGTTGTTTTATCTTTAACAGTATTCCTTGATGGAAGTCTGACCCAGAGAAAACTGTTTAAGATACCTGTATCTCTCACTTTTGAGGCAGGAAAAGAACTCTGAAGAGATTGTAGGGATTGGAACTATCAGAAACAATCGCAAATAATGGGGGCTAGAAAAATCAGAACAACAAATTTCCTCCTCTAATTTCGTGTGTTAACCCCAAACTGCTATCTGGACTATAAATTTCTTGAGATTAGAAATTATATCTTTTTTGTTTTTGTATCCCCAATATCTAGTACAATGCCAATGCCTCAGTACATGCTGAAATAAATGAACGAATGCATACATGCACAGATTAATTACATGCCCTCCTTCTGGTCCCCTACTTCAGCCTTATGATTGCTGAGAGAGGGAAGCTGATGCTTTAAAGTTCTTAAAAGTTTTAAAAGTACTGGGAGAAAAACTGGGATTACAATTTGAAGAGAAATTAGGGGAGGTAGCTCCAAGGAAGGTTATTGTTGGTTCCAGATAAATAGTTTGAAAATCACACCAATAGGAATATTAAAGCCTTCACTAAAACAACTACAGAAAAATTGAAAGAGTAACTGCTCTCAGTGATTTTTTAAGACACTGTGAAAACACACAACTAATTGCTACAACATGACTGTCCTCAGGAGATAACAGGTGATATATGGAGCACACATATATATGTGTGTATTATGCTCCTTACCTAAATGATTATATGCATACATTTCCTGGAAAGCCTAAGAATCCATTAAATTGGGAGATGGCTAAAGGTCTAGGAAAGAACAGGTCATACGTTTCAGGAGATGGACCAACTCTGTAGCAAAATAATTTCAGAGAGCAGAGACTACCCTGAAATAACAGTAGTTTCATACACATGGTGTTAAGGAAAGTCTGCTAGAGATGGGGAAAAAAGGCTCCATCTTCCCTAATTACCTTAAAAATGTGTGCTTTGAGGATGTGATGTCCCAGTTCAATAGTCTGCTGTCGGTTTAGTTTTCCCTCTTGGCGGGAAAACCAGAAGGCAAGTAATGTGTGACCACTCCTGCAAAGAAAGAGAGATTCATTTTAGAAATTTTAATGCCCTAATTCTGCTTTGGGTGGAGTAATGTTCATATCCAGCCAACTTTAAACAAAACTCTCATTTAACCAGTTTCTTGGGGAAGGGGACCTGCTATTGGACAAATAATGGGTATTAAAAGTTTCCTAGAGCCAGGAGTCATGGTGCATGCCTGTAATCCCAGCACTCTGGGAGACCAAGGCAGGAGGATTGCTTGAGGCCAGGAGTTTGAGACCAGTCTGAGCAACACAGTGAGACCCTGTTTCTACAGAAAAATAAAAAAAATTAGCCAGGTATAGTGGTGCGCGCCTGTAGTCCCAGCTACGTGAGAGGCTGAGGTGGGATGATCGCTTAAGCCCAGGAGTTAGAAGCTGCAGTGAGCTATGATCATGTCACTGCACTCCAGCCTGCATGACAGAGTGAGATCCCACCTCTTAAAAAAAAAAAAAGTTCTTAGGCAGCTCTTTACCCAAATCACATGTATGAATATCACAAAATGTCATTTCAAGTTGGCTTATACCCATCCCACACACAGATGACATTAAAAGATTTTCATTTTCTGTCTCTGCCAGCAACTTTTATTTCACCTATGCTTAAATGTCAATGTTCCTCAGGATCTCATTTTTGGTCCTAGTCTGTCCTCTCTCTGGATTAGCTCATCTATCTTCAAAGCCTTTACCACCACCTATATCCTATATCTTTTTCTCTATCTAGACTTCTCGTCTCAGCTTTAGACCAGAATATATCCAACTGTCTATTGGATTTCCCCATTTGAAGGTCTCATAGTACCTCAAACTCAACATGTCCCAAGCTGGATTAACAACCTCTTCCCCAAGCCTGTACCAAGCCTCTACCCTTTCCCTCCAGCTGCAGAGAGTGGAGTACTTTCTTTTTGGTGCCGCCAGTATAGACAGTGTCTACCTCTAGTACTGTATTTATACTGTAACATGTCTCTCCTCCACCACACTGAGTTTCCTGATGGCATCCATTACCCTATATCTCTGTGCTAACAGATCCCCAACCTGTCCATGAAAGAGAAAGCTCTTTTTTCTGCCTCTGGATATTGTCCTATCTGGCTACGATGCCCAGAACTGCCTTGGCCCTTTCATAAATCATGTGGTTAGCTGGCCTGAGGACAAAGCCAATAGGAGGGCTAGGCTAAAAGAACTGCAGAAAAATAGAGCTTGAACCCTATTAGCTGCCCTAATTTTGCACTTCTTGTTATATAAAGTAATACAACTCCTTATTGTTTAATCCATTTGAGTTGGAATTTTGTTTCTTTCCACTCAAAGCATCCTAATGATATACTTCTTTAAGTGCATATGTATATAGGTCTGTGTATGTATGTGTGATATATAGATATACAGGGTTGTATGTATTTCTATTTATATTTATGAAAAGAAACCAGAATTACTTATATTCTCCATACTGTCTAACACAGCCGCTTGCATATAAAAATGCTCAGTAAAAATTTTTTAGAAGAGAAAATTTGACATTAAAGAAAGGATACAATAGCCTGTAAGAATTGAGGATACTTAGAACTGTCTCTCTACTGCTTACCAGGTGAGTAGTTAGCAGACTTCTTAATGCCATTGGTAACGCAACTCTTCTACTCTTTTCCTTTGGCGTGCCATATAAAATGGAAATGTAACCAATATCTCAGTTTCAAGTCTAATGAATTAATCAAACACAAGGAAAAGCAGCAAGTGAATTTTTGCTGGTGGTGCTTTCCTTAAAGGAGGTCCAAATGTCTACTGGATGATTTTCTCTCATATTGAATTCTAACTACTCAGCCAAGTTTAATGTGAAGATACCTCACAGAGAAGTCTGAAAAACAAACACATTCTTTATTTCTTCTTTGATTTTTTTTTTTTTTAAAGCTTCAGTAAAGAACCTGGAGAATAGGGGGTGGGATAGCTCCCATTTTACATAGGAATCATCTCACAGAGATTTCATTCCAATAAGATTTTAAAAAGAAATTCTAACCTTTGGCTTCACAGAATTTCTAAATTGTAGTGGATACCAGGTCACCTTGTTTGACTGGATAAACCTACCCATAATAGAAAAGAAGTTATTTAATTGGGAGGATGTCTCAGACAAGTGTAGCCTGCATGGAATCATCAGTATCATCTGAAGGTCTGAGCCCAGGGTTGTTTCATACAACTGTGGAAATCTGGAAATTGCCACTGAACTTTTGTTTATCCCATGAAAGCTCACTTTGGTTGAGAGGCTATTATAATAGAGCATAGGGAAGTTAGACAATAATGAGAAGCGTTTATTAAGTGCCTTATTCTCAAGGTCTCAAAATTCTATCCAGCTATTAACAGTGAAATTATTGTAGCCTCCCTGGTGTAAGAATTACTACTTTAAATGACTCATCCATGGCTGCACGGTAATGACTAGAACTCCTAAATATAGCCCTCTGATCCAGGTCTACCTGTGCTTTAGGCCATTAATGAGAATCCATGCCTATTAGGATTAAGGTAAAAAGCTTGTGCCTGACAAGGAAATGAATTTTCAGTTACACACAGAATTGACTTTGCCCTAGTGTTTTCATTTTACTACCATAATTAAGAAACCCTGGTAAGATGTTTACATTTTTCTAGTCTTCATTTCAGCTAGCTAGAGATGATAGCACTTGCTTTTGTTGTTGATCGGGCACTGAACAGAAACGGCAAGCAATAAAGGTCAAGGATAAGATGAAGGTGACAATTATAGTTCATTTCTTTTTTAATGCAATCATGCTACATTATTCATAAAAGAACAGTTCTGATCAATCCACTGGATTCAAAGCTTGTGGTGTGTAGGACACAAAGAGAAGCAGCAATTTACATTACACACTGACTCTCACGGTGATATCTTGAGCACTGAGATTTAGTTTTGCTTCTCTGCCTGCTGGATCTCTCTACCTCCATCACTATCAATGAAACTCACTTTTTGAAGTTGGTGCTTTCCTTAAAAACTAAACCTACTTAAGACTTCTTTATTTTTAAAATATTGCCAGTCCCTCAGGCATAAAACCTAATAGTTTTTTTTCCTTCTCTATACTTTCTCACCTGAATAACTGCAAGAGTCTCATTTTCTCCATTCTGTTCTCCACTGCCCGTTCCCTATCCCACCTGAATAATCCACATTGCAGAAACCTGATCAAAATTCTTCAGGCTTTATATTTCTTCTTATACATAATTTAAACTCCTTAGCGTGGTATTCGAAGACATTCTAGACTTTTTCCCTTGTGTATTTGTCTTCACCTCTTTACCTTGTACTTTCCATTCCAGATGGAGAAAATTATTTGTAGTGTTTCAAACATGTTTTCCCTCTTTCTAGAATTCTCTTTCCTGTTTAGTTCATCAGGAAAACTATTTCTCATTCTTCAAGTCTTAGTTCACACCATCTCCACTGTGAGGCCTTTCCTGGTGCCCCCTCATAGATTCAGGGGTTCTTTTCTTAGGTTACTGTGGTACCTGGTACACATCTCCATTATGGTACCCACTGCAGGACACTCTGTTTTCATGTCAGTCTTGCCACTAGACTCTATTGAGGACAAAAGCCAGGCCTTTTCACATATATATGCCTAGGTAATAGGAGTACATATCTGCAGAATGAATGAGTAAGTAACAATATCTTACAACTGCATGCTATTTAATGGTTTTCAAAATACTTTAACAATTTTTAGAGTCTCACAAAAATGCTAAACTGTAGGCATACCAGTAAATATTACTCCTAATATTAAGGTGGACAATTGACTGAGACTCAGCAAGATTGAAGGACAGATCCTAGCTCACATGGCTTGGAAGTAAGAGTTCAGATCAGAAGCCAAGTTCTTTTGAAACCTAGTTCTACTGAAACCTAGTTCCATTACCCGTATTGACAAGATCAGCTACTTGGTTTTTGTTTCTGAGCACATCTATGTGAAAAGAATCTACCACTACAGAGAATAATATATTCAATAGTATAGTATAAACTCTGAATTCTTAATATAATTACAATCAGCAACCAGTAATTCTGACATATTTTGATAGCCCTTTGGCAGACAGTAAGTAAGAAACAAGGTAGAGCTAGCCCTAGTATAAGTATGACATGATTTTAGGCATGACTGAACACACTATGATTTCCCTCTGTAATTAAAGATAATGGCAATAAAAATCAACTTTAATATGGGTTCAGATGTGGTTATAAAGACCTTGTTGGGGGAGTGGTAAGGACAGAAGAATTATTCCTACACAGCTTATATAATGAGATCACCTTGTGATTCAGTTACCCTGTAAATTTCCCTGTCTGCCTTCGCAGTGCTGCCTCTTCATCTCTGAAAGTCAAACGGACCTAAGTTCAAATCACAGTTCTGCCACCTACAAGCTTTATAACCTAGGACAAGCTATTTAACCTCTCTGTAAGATAAGGATAGTAATACCTATCTCTCAGGACTCTGGTAAGAATTAAGTGAGACATATTAAGGGAAGTAATTTTATATTTCTTTTGTACCCTCCATAGTAACTAGCACAATGTCATACTAAAGGAGTGACAGTAACTCTAAATGACTTTAAATATAGAGGGAGATGACTGTGTGTCAAATAGAACTTTAATCTTTAACGTGTGTAGCAGGGTGAATTGTGATACCCTATCCTGAACCTTGATCCTTACCTATCCATACTCTACCCCTTCACAGCCAAAAGAGAAATCCCCAGATCAGAGGAAAATTACTATTTCAGTATTAGTTAATGCAGGAAATTACTATTTCAGTATCAGTTAATGCAGGAAAACTTGGAAGTATGACTTCAGGTGGCAGGGCTGGGGAAGGATAAGGACAGAGTTATCTGTCCCTAAGAAATCAGATAAGCTAACAGGAAGAATATAAATTTCTCATGTAGACCAGAGGTCTTCAGAAGGAGGACAGTAAGTCTTACATTCGAGGTATATTTGATTTTAGATATTTTAGGAGAGAACCAATCACAGGTCAGAGTTGAGGATCCTTCCCTCTCCCTTCTCCTGGATATATTAATATATGCTTTGACAAAAGACAGAGAAAGGGGTATCTACAGAGAAAGGTAGAGAGCAGATCCTACTTCCATTCTCATTTGCAGCAATCAACCAGTGGCCCTTTTATACGAATTACTGGAGACAAATGATACTCACCCTTGGACAACTATGGGTTACAAGGCAGTAAGGAGCTACTGTCACTTGATGATCCTGTTTCCTGTACCTCAAGAGGTCAGAGCTACGGTGTCTTTTAGAGAAATCCTTTTCTAAAGCAAGAATCACTCCTCCCACCCACCATTTAACAGTTGGTAAGCTGGATAACAGTTTTACGCAAAATATACAAAGACATTATGTTTGTTTTTTTAATAGATTTTCACTTGGCACCCCAGGGAGATAACCAGTCTTAAAGTTTCTATTTGTAGCACTGAAACATGCTAACAACTAAACTTGAATATTTCTAGCATGGATGTTTTCTCATCGTTCTAGTCATAGTCTCTAATGTGTAGTCTCATAGATTTCATTAACACCTGTGAAGGCAAACTCGATATACAACACTTTAGTGTTTAAGAGGAACAACACTTAGGTGCTTTGACATTCCGTGTGATACTCAGATGTGACAAAGTGGTATAGTTACAGCCAGCTGGCAGGCAAGGAATTGCTTATAATCTAAAGCCTATCTTTTGTATCTTATAATTTGGGCAGAAATAATATGTGCTGCTGTGGAATGTCTTTATATTATACATCTTCCCCCATCTGCCAGCTGATGACAGCAGACAGACACCCCTGGAAAAGGGATCATTAAAGATGGCAGAGTCTCCATATTAGTCTGGGTCCCTAAAAGACTGTACAGAGCAGACCTCTTCCAAACCACATGGTGTCTTTGGACTTCATGTGAGTGAAAAATAAATTTCTACTGTGATAAAACACTGAAGTTTTAGGGTTTGTTTCAGTAGTTAGCATTAACTTAAGTAAAACAAAAAAAAATCAGTTTTTGAGGGGCTGATAACAGAGGGATGGATAGAAGGATGAAGAAAGAGTAGGAAGGAAGACTAAGGAAGTAACTATCTAATGTCAGTGAAAAAAAGAAAAAACTAAAACATTATTCTCATAAATTAGATATTTGGAAATAAGCTGAAATTATCATACCTTACCACAAGACAGTTGAGTAGGCTCCCTAAGAAGAGGAGGAGGAGTCCCTGTGCATTGTGACAGTAATGTCATTTTCTATCCCCACTAGCTATCCAGTATAAAAGGCTCCCTGTTCCTAACAACTGCCACTTATTCCCAGACAATATGAAATCATTTTTTAAAATTTGCAATACGGTTAATTGAAAGGATTCTAACTGTGGTATCATCGATAGATTCCCTGCCAGAGCCCACCATGAACTGAAGGTGAAAGAAGGAAGCTGCTTTGAATGGATGTTTCTCTCACGCTACTAGGGGTCTTTATATTTGCACTCACAGGATGATCTGACAAAGTGATATTTTAAATAAGATCAGTTCCTCTGAGAAATTCAAATAATGCCATCAGGTAATCATTGTTTAGCCCATGGAGCAGTGCTTTTGCCAAGGACCCCTTGTTTTACCTCACTTTCTGCCAGTTGTAAAAGGACCAAGGCATCTCCTAGCCAGGCTCTTAGTATTTTCTGTAGCTCCTAAGCCCTAGTAGAAATACTAGTGCAGGAACTGAAAAGATATGGGTTCCTAAAAGTTCAGAAAGGTTTGTTCTGGTTAGCTATACCATTTTACATCTCTGGGCAGGAAGGGACTTTAAGTTGCCCTTCTGACAGCCAGGTTTCTACACCTCTGCATCCTTTGCCTCTCTCTCTATGTCTACCTCTTTATTTGCCCCTTCCCCAATGTCTACAAACATGGTCAAGCCTTTTCCTTCCTTCAGTGCTAAAATTTGGGGAAGTAAACAAAGTCTATGTCAGTGGTTGTCGCTTTTTCATTTCCCATTTAGTTTTTAACTTACGGAAACTTGACTTCTGTTATCAATCATTCTACTCAGACTATTCTAGCAAAAGCCACAAATGGCCTCTGAACCTTTACATTTTTGCAGTACAAGGTACTGGCGAGCATCCCCTCCTTGCAACATGCCTTCTCCTTTGACTTCCATGACCTTGCTTTCTCTTGTTTCTCCTTCTACTCTACCCTTTTAAATTATATTTGGCTCATCATCTTCTTCTAGCATTTAATTATTCTGTTTTCATGCTTCTAAACTTTGTTTTATATTCTTAACTTGGGTGATCTTGTTTGATCCTATGGCTTCTACTGTAAGGTATTTGCTGAAAACTCACAACTCCATAACCTCTAGCCTTGAGCCTTTTCTTTGTCTGTTTTCTAATGTCACATTGCCACATATATTCTATGCATCCTTCCTTGGAAGCAATTCATTATGAAGATGTCCAAAATCGGACTCCCCATAAGCCTGTTCCTCCACCTGCCTTTGCTCATGCTAGAACCTCTCCTCCATTCAGAAAGTTCTATGTGGATTATAGCGTCACTATCATCGATAATTTAAGATACATTCTGAAGTCATTTTTGATCCCTCTGTCCTTACCTTCCATACCCAAAAAAAGACCAAGTGCTTTTGAGTATCTCCAAAATGTCTGTCCCACATATATCTTGCTCTTTATTCTCACATTATAGGTCTTAGCACTTTTCATCTAGACTATTGCTATAAACCTCATAACTAGTATCCCAACCTACAGTCACTCCTCTTCATCAACTCATCTCCCATACACTACTTGTCAGTTATCTTTCACATCAGAGTTATCTAATCATTATTTTCCCCTCCTGAACAAGTCATAGAGTCTCCTTGTTATCTACAGCCTAAATCGTAAAGCCTTAAACACGGCATGTAAGGCTTTTTTCCTAGTGACACCTTCCATCATTCTCTCTTTCTGATCATGTGTCTTATTCTACCTTAGCTGCTCACATTCCCCAAAGGCGCTTCCTACTTTCACACTCCTCGTTTTTGCTCCTGCCATTACCTTTGCTTCTCTGCCTACAGTGCTCTTCCATTCCTATGTTGTTTAATGGAATTCAACCCATCCTTCAAGGGTGAACTTGAATGTCACCTCTTTTGCAAAGTATTTCCTTATTGTCTACATTCCTATGGTATTTTGTACTTTAGCACTATTGTTGGTTGCTATATGTCTGACTTCCCCTTAGAGTGTAAAGGCTTTCATGTTAGGGGGTGTCTTATTCACCTAAGTTTCTCTAGTGGTTAACACAGCCATTGGTGTAGAAGAGAAGAGATGCTCAATAAATGTTTTAGGAATGAATAAAGCCAAGCAGATGGGTATGAGAAAGAGTAATGCAAGGACTTCCACATGTACTTTCCAATTCACTATTCAATTTGACCTCGAATTCACAGGTATTTCTGTTGTCACTGTTAGCCTGTGAAATGAGTGTGAATATGACTCAAATATCGAGAACAGTCTGACAGTCCTGATCTTTTTCACCTCTCATCTTACAAATTCTGCCTATAGTTGAACTTTGGTGGTTGGTACCTTACAGTCTGCCTGCTGCTATCCACTTTCAGCAAATGATATCCACATGTCTTTGCAAATATTCTTTCTTCCATCTTTAGCTTATCAGTTAGTAACTGCTTTGGCATATTCTTTTCATGGCTTTCTCATGGAATCTGAGTCCAAAATGTATTCACAGTTACCTTGTGCTACTGTTTCATATTCAATATGGAAATGTAAGAGCCTGATAAAGTAAACTATAACCATGCCCTTTGTAGAAATGGGTGGAATAGCATTATTTCTTTGTAAACATAGAATGGAGATAGGAATTCACTGCTTTCTCTCACTCTGCCTCACTTCTGCCTTTCTGTTTTGTTAATGTATCATCGGTCCTAGCAAAATGGACATCTCTTCTCTGCCCTGATAATGAAGCCTTTAGGCAGTTGGCAGGGCTTCATCAGACGGAAGAGCTATGACTTCACTGAATTGTTGCAGTTGTTTGAAATACCAACAGGAAGTACATGAAGATTAATCACTTCTCTCTCCCTCCTCCATGCCCCTCAACTCTTTGTTTATACCGCCCAGTACTCTGCCTTGAATTATAGCTAGTTATAAATGCGTTTGTTAAAACCACTAACCTGTAAGTCCTGGCAGACAGATCTATCTTACTTATATTTGTATCCCAAGCAGTGCTTAACACAGAGTCTTAAATATATTGCTTAATAAATGTTCACTGAATATTTGCTGAATTACACATCTTCACTTACTCCTGCGGCATGTAGGAGGTAACAAAGTGAACAAAAGACACTATCTGTTGAGTTGTGAGAAGAGTTTCTCAACTATTTTAAGTTGCAAGTTTAAAATCAGTACCATTTATAAATCCTTTGTTCACTCATTAATTTGTTATTAAAGAAAATATTTACTGTGTGCTAACTATGTGCCAGACACTCTACTAATCATTAGGAAAACAAAGGTGAGCAAGATAGAAAAAGTACTTGTCCTCACTGAGCTCTCTCATATTCTAGAGGGGAAAGTCGACAATAAGCATTTACACAAAATAATTTAATAATAAATTGCAATAAGTGTTAACAAGGAAATAAAGAGGTTGTTATGATTAAGATAAAAGCCAGGAGGGACTTACTTAGATAAGGTGACAAGCACAAGTCTCTCTGAGGAGGTGGCCTTTAAGCTGAGATCTGGAGGAGGAGTGAGAGATCTTGCTGTGTGATGAGCCAGGGAAAGTGAGCTCCAGATGGAGGGGATTAAGTGCAAAGGCCCAGAGGTGGGAAAGTGCAAGTTTTAGGAGCTGGCAGGAAATTGTGACTAAGAGGGAGAGTGAATAAGCTTAATTCAGATAGGCAGGCAGAAGCTACCTCCATAAACATAGGGCTTTGAAAAATCTGGCTTTGATTTTATTCTAACCATAACAAGCCAATGAAGGATTTTCAGGAGGAGGTAACATGGTCTGATTCGTGTTTTTAAAAAATCATTCTGGCTGCTGATGGAGAATGGATTGGAGGGCAAGAGGGAGGGAGACCAATTAGGAGGCTAAAGTAACCCACATGAGAGCCCAGGATGTGGTCAGTAGAGATGGAAATAAATGGACACTTACAAGTAAAATCTGGGTGGTAGAACCAACTGGATATGCTGATGGCCATAGTAAATACATGTCTCACAGCTGTGGGTTCTTATGGTTGAGAGGATAGAAGGCTATTAGTGTTGATATTACTAAATGTAGAGATCGGCTTTTGAAAGTCTCTGGAGATATCTCTAGAGTGAATTGCTCTACTTACAAAAAAGAAAATGTACTGTCATGTCCAACTAAGCCGGCGATAACTCTTGATTGCTATGCTGTTAATCTTGGTTTGAGAACCTAGAAAACCTGTGGGATTCTTATTTTTTGATTCAGCCAGTGTTGCTTCAGAGACTCATTAAGAGGACAAATTAGCCTCTATTTCCTACGCTACTTTTAGTATCAAAAACTTCCCTTAGTCACCTGCCCCACTTCCTCCTCATTTTAGATTTTTAGATGATTTTAACCAGTATTTGCTATACTGAATATACTAATCTTAAAAAATGCTATACAAGTATATTTAAACATAAAAAGCAGTATTACCTTCTTGTAGCAGAATCAAACAATACGGAAGAATACAAGTCTCCTCTGTGTTTTCCTTAGTTGGCTCTTCTGTAAATGTTTTATGAATGAATAAAGGCCTTTAAGCATTTATGCTTGACGAGTTATAAAATGATGTTTTCTCTTCATCTTATCATTAATAGAATTATTTCTCTGTACGTATATTGACTTAGCAAACTTCTCTTAAGTTTTTCGTTGTTGTAGTATTTTTTTTTGAGACAGGTTTTGACTCCGTTGTCCAGGCTAGAGTGCCATGGTATCAGTCTAGCTCACTGCAACCTCAGACTCCTGGGCTCAAGCGATCCTCCTGCCTCAGCCTCCCAAGTAGCTGGGGCTACAGGTGTATACCACCATGCTTGACTAAGTTTTTTTTGCATTTTTTTTGCAGAGATGGGGTTTTGCATGTTGCTCAGCCTGGTCTCAAGGAATCCTCTCCTGCACTGGCCTCCCCAAGTGCCAGGATTACAGGTGTGAGTCACTGTGCCCAGCCTTCTTGTGAGTTTTTATGACAGTAAAAACAAGTAGTTCTCAGTTTCAACTGGGTTTGGGAAGAATTCTGATTACCAGCTTTTTCTAAACTTCATTTTGGATTTGGAAAAGAAAAACAATATTGTTGCAGCCCATCCTCTGGATGGTCTGACAGTTTTAAAGATGGGACCAGTTTGTCTATTTGACTAATAGGTATAGATCCCATGATTTATGTTGAGAGAAAACAAATCTGCAAAGTTGAAGGACATTCATGCATTGGTAAACTGGACATACTCCAAAATATACATTAGATTTCATTACAGGAAATTTCATTTCTCTTTTGCATCATATCACAAAACCATGACCATGGATCATTAGAGTAATATTTCAGATTTGAGCCTCAAATTTATTCTTGATGCCAATAAAGGGTTAGAAACTGGTTTGGATAATAAGGAAAAAAATATTCATTGGCAAGTTAGATAAATCCCCAATAATACTACAGTCAATGAAATCTCTCCCTGGAAATCACACATCTAAATCATGACATCAAAAGACTGATGACTCCTTAGAGGTAGATAGACAAGAATTACAAGTGAAGCAGATCTAGACCCTGAAAAGAGATTAAAGAGATAATATTTCCAGGGAGGTAAGGTCATCCACTAATAGTCAAGTATTAGTAAAAATGTTTGTTTGGTACACTTCCCTTCTCTTTGCTCTTCCAAACCTCCTAAGGGCTGGTTCAGTTCCAAGAGCCTCTTTTTTCTTCCCATGCGTCATCACTTTGCTGAATTCTCTCCTAATGCTTTTAGAAATCAGAACCCATCCTCCAACTTAAGGGTTTGTTGTGGGAGACTGCAATGGCTATCAGGAGCGCTAAGTTTGAGTTTGTGCTTCAGAGAGGGTAAGGTTAAATGTCGTCCTTCCTGGAGGCTCATGTTTGGATTAAAAAACCAAAATGACCACAAACTATAACTCATCATTTTGTGGTCATTTCAGACCCATGTATTCTAGAAGAAGTCAGGTTGTACAGGCCCCTGGAATAGCTAATTTTCAATTTGGGGAGGATGCTCTCTATTTTTTCCTTAGACGAACTGCTTCTTTCCTGACACCTTGCTCTGCGGCGTGAATTTTGGAGCATCAGGTTTCCAATGTATAATTCACTAACATAGTCAAATAAATTAGGAAAAAAATCTCAACAAACCATTTATGATAAGCAATCAACTCTGATCATAAAGACACAAGTACTCAACTATCCCTATAGGTATTGGTAGGATTTGTATGGCCTTTCCCCCTTTCCACTCACCATATGATTTTCTACTCTTAGTTTGAGAAAATCAGGTCAAACAAAATTAGGCTTCCATATTAGGAAGCCACAATATTAGGTTGTATCAGCTCAATACTCATTATATCAAGTTCACAACAAGGTTCCTGTATTTTATTCAAACATTTAAAAATAAGGCAGCTAAATCTTCTAATCTCCATGTCAAAATCTTACACATATATACTTATAAATCAAAATGTTAATCTGAGAGCTATTCCTATGGAAGGGTAAACTAGATATCATGCAAATCGAGATAATGAGGAAAGGAAGCAGAAAAGAATGGAGATTTATTCAGAGCTAGCTTAAGCCTATGTAGAAATACTAAGCAGTAATCGGACAGTACCACAGGGCTGGTGGCCCCCAATTGTCTAGTGTACCAGCCTTAAATTTCAACTATCAAAGTCATTAATAGTTTGGATAATAACAAGGGCTGGTGACTACTTCTCTCAAATGCTTTATTGAAAATGTACAAGTTGCCTCAAATGGGTTTTCCATCTCCCTACTATTAGCATGATAGCAGGGATTAGTTTATTGGATTAGTGAGTTAATCTGATATCTCAGTGCCCAAAGGAATAAAACACAGGACAGATTAAGTTCAGGGTATGAAGGATGATAGTGATGAATGGTGGAAAATAGAAAGTAGAATAGGCTGGTGTGGTCTAAGGTCTGTGAGTACTTCAAGGGGCATACTTTTATCTAGAATGCAAATCCAAAATCTTAGATGTTTTGGTATCATAAAAGATTCTTCAGTGATACTTTGCTTAGAGTTTGATGAACATACACACACACACACCCCATCCTGTTACCAACCCAAGAAAAGACATTATAACTCATTTCTTCCTATGATAAACACATGCCTATGCAATATTAGGTCATTGTCTCTGACATGGCAATTCTCTGCCCAGATTCTGGGACAACAGGCAGTCTGATACTTAAAATAAAACTCAACCTCATCTGTGGCACTGACCTCTGGCTCTGCTATTTCCCTTTTCCAGCACCATCCTCAGATACTGACTCTTTTCAGCTCAGGCAGAAGCTACCTCCTTGGGTGGCCTATTTTTGAAGAAGATCTACTATTTGGCATCAGTAGAATATTATCACCTGTGTCTAATTCCCTAATAAGGTCAACAAGTTCAGGGTGAACAACTGAGTGTTGAAAGCCCAGGAAAATGGACTAGAAGAGATAAGAATGTTGTGTTGCTTCTGGGAGCTCTCCTTGTACCACAGAGATTTACACGTCAGGCGCTGGTTTAGCTGGTGTAATTTCAGAGGCATTGAGTTGGTCTCCCCTGGTCTACTGAAATACATCAGAGCTCTAGAGAGAAGTTGGAGAGAAAGTGGAGAACAGAAGGGGAAACTGTGTGCAAGAAGTAGAGGCTGAAGGCCACAAGGACAAACCCTGCCTGGTGAGAGTCTTGCTGATCAGACTTGCCTGAAATGGAAAGCAATTGCAGCCAGTTTCTTTGAAAGGCCAGCTTGGACTTTGCCAATAGCATTAAATTCTTAGTGAATTTCCATCTCATTGACCCAGGGAGACTCAAGCTCTGGGATCAGTACTTCAATACTTTAGTAACAAGGCTGGTGCCAGCCAGTGCTGGGGAGAAGGCTGAATTCCAACTGAAATGAAATCTAAGGAAGCTTTTTTGATAACCCCTCATACTGTTTATAATTTTGTTCTCTGTCATTAGTGAAATATGATGATTTCTTAGCAGCTGTGTTATTCAATCACCAGGGAACAGACTCTACAGCATTTGAAGTTAGAAGTGTTTGCTCTTCTTGTCCCAGTGAGTTAGCATGTTGTTTTGAGGCTCCTAGTTAATAAACAATGTCAAGAAGGTAAGCCTGTGTAGCCATGATATAGCTGCATAAAAGCCATATTTTCTTCTTTGAGGGCCACTGAGAATTTATCTGTTGCAGGGATACTGTTAATCCAGTGGTAGTCTGGCTACCTTGGACCTTAGTTTTCAATCCTCTGAGATGTCCCAGGATCTGAGGTCCCAGACCAGCTAGCAAAGTTTCTCTGGTTACTGATCTTAAAGTGTTTATTAGGCAATTCCAGATTAGTCTCTTTTTCTTAAATATATAGTTGACAACCTTATATATAAGCATCAGTAGCAATACTAGTAGGATTTACAGTAAAATCCTTTTGGGAATGCGGTACAATTCATAGAAAAGACTCAGACTATGTTTTTTTTTGTTTCTCTTTTAAATCTGGTGCTCAAAATGCTAATAGCAGGTAATTGGACAGCTGCTATCCAATTAGCCACAGGATTTAGTTAAGGTATACCTAAAGAGTCTATTACTGCAAAGGGAGGGGAGGAAAAAGAACATGCCCTGAACACATTTTTTGTACTATGTACTCTATATGACCTCACTTAATTCTCACCAACTCTAGGAAGAAGGCATTATTATTGTTCATATGCAGACAAGAAAACTAAGTTTCAGAAACATTAATTTTTTTCAAAGGTCACAGTTCCCAGAACAGGAAGGATTTATATGCAGGTAACCTGACTCAAAAGTTTATGTTCCTTCCATTTTGCTGTTTAAACAAACAGCATGTTTGTTTAAAAAGTTTCTCTCTCAGGGAAAATACCACAAAATCTACTGCTTGGTTTATTATCTTCACCATAATCTGGAACTAAGTTTCTGATGAACTGGCATGAAGCAGGCTGAGCAGCATGCCCACAAGCACAGTGGTCTCTAATAGGGCTTGGTGCAGGACATGGTCACAAGGGTAATAAAACCCCAGCATCAGAGAGTTTTAGTTTCTCTGATGAGTCACAGTGTGAGGCATAGTCAAATCTGGCCTATCTTCTTTTTGAGCCAAAATAAGCTCTGCATTTGCCAACTATGTCGTTGGTGTGTTGTTTCCAGGAAATCAGTAATATACCTGGCATTTGAAAACATCCACTTTATTAAAGGCATACTTCTTTTAAAAGGTTAGTGTTGAAGAGTAGGAAGCATACCCCACTAGGATGCCAGAGAACCAGGTTCTATCCAATAGAATGGGAAATAGTTTCATATCTAGTCTTGTCGAGTTAAGAAAGACTCTCAAGTCAGGGTCAAGCTCAGTGGGAAAGAGTGCTGGGGGTAAATCAGTGGTGTCTGCCATGTGTGTGGGATGGGGAATTGCTGGTTTATATCATGTATTCGCCATCCCTATTCTAGTCTCCCCTTTCTTCTCCCACTATTAACTTCATGACTTTGTGCAAGTTGATTCAGTATCTTAATGCCTTTATAGAAAAATGGTGATAATGCCACCTTATTTATCTAAAGGCAGAGTGGACAGACCAGCTGATTGCTTTAAATCTTTTTCAGCTATGAGGTTTAAGATACTGTTTTCCACTATCAATCTTAGCACTGGCTGGACTTTACTGGGGTTAGCCATTGGTGACTTTAATGATGATAAGGCTTTTAAATGATTCTGCTCTAAGTCAAAGAGATGAACAATATATCAATTCTTTTTTTGTATTTGAAGAATACTGAGGCACTCTGTTAAATGGCTAAATTAATTGGAGCCTTTGATCTCTACTGGGGCCAGTGAAAATTATTTAGGAAAACACAGGAATGGAGGGTAGCAGTCTAAATATCTATGCAGATAACTGAGTCTTAAATAACATTGTGAGAAAATGAATTAGTTAACCTTACTATAGCCTTGCCTTGAGAAAAAACAGAGATGTCTCCTCTATGTGAAATGTTCAATGAAGAACACTTCTCATTAATTTCAATACCCATGTTCCATGCAATAAATACAAAATAGGTTCAGAATTGCTTATCATAGATCTTTGTCTTACCTGGGATCACACAGAAATTTGGTTTTCTCTCCTTCTTCTCTCCAGATAAGCCATTCTCGGAAAGAAGGATGTACAAACATACGAGTCATGTCTCTGCGTTTGATTAGGAACATGGATAGGTTCTCCATTCTCTGCTGAAAATCCTCCCATTCTAGTGTGCCTTCAATGCTACCAGCATTGATGGCCTGGAAGATATGCTCATCAGTCAGTGGGTGCAGAGAGGCCACTGCCACATTCAGGAGAGGCATTACCCGATCAAAGGAAGACTGGGTTGGGAACTTCATATTGCACTGGAGTAAATAAACCTCTGAGAGCGAAACAGGAACTACTTTGTAGCTAGAGCTCTTTAACACTAGATAGCCTTTTTCTATGAGGTCAAATGTGAGTTTCAGGTATAGATAGGACCCTTGACTGAGGCTCTTGAGATGAGAACTGAGTTTGCCAAATGTAGTATTGTCCATTTTGCCATTTAGTGAAATGTTATTCTGGATCTCTGAGCTGCTGTGTATCCGGTGCAGGATGTAAGCCTGCAGGTCCTGGTCTATGGCTTCATTCTCTTCTAGTCGATCCAAAAAAATCCTATGGAAAGGCAGCAGCTTGGTAATTTCCTAAAACAGATGGAGAGAGAGAGACAGACAGACAGACCTTCAGTTTTCCCTAACTCTTGGGATAAACTATGACATCCACCAATTTATTCTGAACTTCTGAATGGCCAAAGAAAAGAGGAAAACATGATCAAGTATTAGTATCCACAAATTAGAACAAATCAGTTGCATAGGAGGGACACAACTTTTCCTAATATTGAGACTAAGGTAATTTTTTATGGGGCTTTGTAAAGGGTACTTTACAAGTGATTTCATGGTCAATATTCTTCTAAATAACACTTCTAAAATAAAAAGAAAATGGAGTGCTACATAACTCTTTTGTTGTAATTTTTATCAGTGTAAACCAAGACATGATGCCAAAGTACAATTTTGTAAGAAAAACGTGTAAGGATTTAAAGAATGCCATAGAAAAACATAGCTTACTATCCCTCCGAATAAAATGACTACATTTTAAATGTAGTTCTTCTGGAGATGTCTTAGCTGAAAGGGACGCTTCTAATAGTAGGAAGCTTGGTACCTTGATGATCTGCTTGGAAATTATATTGGGGAAAGGTGATAGGGCTTTGTGATGATTCATATACTAGATTCCATCCTTTCTTATTTACTTATGGACTTTCCTCCTGCAAGTACCCATTCTTTTTCCGGCATCAATTTCTTCTCAGATCACATAGACATAAACCCCACATTCCTCCCTCCAGCTACTACCCTATATCTCTGTTCCCATTTTTAGCAAAACTTCACAGATGAATTTTCTCCACTTGCTATTTCTAACTACTCTCTTCCCATTCTCTTCTCCATTTGTTCCAATCAGGCTTCACCTACAACACTTCACTGAAATGGTTCTTGTGAAGATTATCAGTAATCTTCACCTTGCCAAATCCAATAATCGAGTTTTAGTTCTGATCTTCCTGAACCTCTCGGCAGTGTTTGACAAAGCTGATCATGCCTTTCTGTACTTTTTTTTTGAGGGCTCACTTTCCGTAGTTTGCTTCCATAGTATGTCCCCCTCATTTCCCTCTTAGCACACTTGCCACTCTTACCTAGCCTTTTATGCTGGCTCCACTCTCATTTCCCAACCTATCCAGGGCTCAGGTCTCCAATCTTTTCTCTTTTCCAGCCATTCTTCTTCCCTAAAACAGTTTATTTAGTACCATCTATATGTGGATGATGCCTAAGTTTGTTTCCAGCTTAGTTATCTCCCCTGAGTTCCCATCTTACATCTCTGTCTGCTCAACATTTACACTAGGATGTTTCATAGACAAATCTAATGTGACCAAATCAGAACTACTAAATTCTATACCCCACCACAAAACTTTCCCCGTGTCAATAAATGGCACTTCCATTGACTCTATAGCCAAATCCTAGGAACTATCTGTGATCTTTCTCTTTTCCTCAAATCATCATTCGCCCATTTGCTCACCAAAATCTGGGGATTCATTCCTGAATCTTCTCTCTTGCTCACACCCACATTCAGCCCATCACCAAGTCCTTTTACTCTCCTTCAAAATATAGTTCAAATATGAGCACTTCACATGGTCTCTGCCATTACCACTCTAGTCTAAGCCACCATCATCTTTCACCTGTATTCTTCTTCCATTCTTGATGCCCTACAATTTATTATCTAGACAACCAGAAGGCAGAGATTTCTTAAAAGGTATATCAGATCTCATCACTTAATTAGGCTCCCTGGAGGGGCCTTTCCTACCTACTCTATCTAAAACAACTACTATCTCCATTTATCCCTTTATCTATTTTATTTTCCTTCGTAGCACTTAACACTACCTATAATTTTAGTATATGTTTAACTTTTTACTTACTTATTGCTTGTGTTCCTTACTAGAATATAAACTTTATGAGGGCAGGGATATTGTCTGTCTTGTTCATTGTTGAATTCCCAGGCCCTAGAACAGTGCCTGAAAATATTCTTAAGTACTTAAGAAATGTCTGTGAAAATAATTAATGATCAAATGTGAGGGTTCCTTTTTTAAAACTTATGAATTATTTCACTGTCAGAACCGAGAAAAATAATTTTTAAAAATTCTTAGTTGAAGTGAAGGGAGCGTGTGGGAAGTTACTACAGGTCTCTATCCATGAAGACACTGAAATTTGGACTTTGTAGATGAATATGTATAGTACTTTTTCTGTTTTTTTGGCATAGCTGAAAAATTAAAGTCATCTGCTTTACCCAGATATACTTAAAATTTCTTTTGAGATTGCACATGACATTATGTGAAAACATGTATGAGGATAACATCTCCTAAGCATACATTTGGTAAAAGTAGTCAGAGATCATATTCCTGGAGATTTCTTTTATTCATCCTTCATCTTTAACAATCAAGCTACTCACCAATAATGATAGGTTATATAATTTTTTAGTTGTAAAGATACATTTATGGTGATCATCCACATTCTTTAACTCAAATTACTTTGAGATTGGTAGTAAACATCTGTGAGGTGGTGGACAGGATTAGAAATGTAGTTTCTGATCATGGAAAGGAGTAAAGCTAATTGGTCAATATGTAGGAATACTACTAAATGCTCAGGAGAAGGGAAAAAGGAGGGACTTAAATGCACAGACTATTTTCTGTGCAGCAGTACTTATTATAAGGGGGTTGCATCAAAATAGTGGGATGAGTATATGATGTAAAACAGAAAAAAGGTTGAAAAACACTGTTCCAAACCAAGTGTGAATATGTAAAAGAATGGGAGAGACCAATTCAGCTACAAAGAGAATCATGAAGAAGGTGGAGTTATTTATTTTTAGCCCATATATTTTTACAGGCTCATCCCAAATTCCTGGTCCTTCTAGGCCATTAAGTGACCTGTGAGTGAGCAGGGAAGGTAATTAGAAAAAAAACCACTTATCTCCCAGGTGTAGTAGATTTAATCTAAAGCCCTAGTATTGCCCACATTTGTTAGAGGAGGGTATATACAGAAGAAAGTCCACCTTTATGCTATAGAAAGTTGTTCAAGTAGAAGCAGATGGAGGAATGAGAAAATGTGACCGTAGACTGAACTGAATTTTGCATAGCATTACATGATAAAAGTGAAACAAAAGTCAAAGTGTTAGGGACTTTCTTTGCACTGTTGTCCTCAGGACAAAGTCTAGAAAAATGGACTTTCTTTTCATGTTATTTTGAGGGACATTTTATCAAACCTCATCCGGGGCAATGGGAATGGGAATCTGAGAGTCATAGACAGAGAACGTTCTTTCTAGATCATATCTCTTACTCTCGAAATACAACAATTCTTTGGGAATTATTATTGCTAATGCTCTAAGATATGGCAGAGGTTTAGAAAGCATTGTCACTAAGGGAACTGTGACCTAGAACTTTTTCAGTTTATGCCCTTTCCAAGGGAAATAATTTATGGTTTAAAAGCAAACAAACACATACCTGTAAACTGGTCCTAACTGTTACAATTAGTTTGAGCCAAGAAGGAAATTTTCCAATCATTTTACTCAGAAATGATACAATTGTATCCCCATAATCCGGTTTGTGAAATTCTGCTTCATTTAATCCATCAATTAAAATGATGAAATCTTCATCTGGGATTTTTCTCTCTGAGATAGAAAGAAACAAATTACTTAATAATTACCAAGTGGATAAAGTTCTTATTGGGTCTCTGATCACATGTCTGTTTGGGAAAAAAAAATTAGAAAAGGCCTGTCATGTGTTTACTGAATGCTCAAGGTACATAATTAATATTATAAAGCCATGGAATAATTCATTCAGTATATTCATTTTGCTTTTCATCAGATGTGAAAGCTTTTGTCACATATGAGTACATATATATCATCATTTTCGGAAATCCCCACATTAATAGTTGTGAGACAGCCTGAACATCAGAGTTATGAAAATTTGCACATGGAAATTCATTTTTCTCTTACACATGGAAAAGCGAATAGAATGTGTTCTGGTTTTTTTTTTTTAATCTCATAGCATTAAAGATAATAGTATCATATATTCTTAAGGGAATTTCCCCAAAAATGTCTAATTTAAAGTCTAAAGCAGTATTTAGGACTATATGTGAATGTGTAGTGGGAAGGAAGGGACGGAGTACCAGAGAAAAGGAATCCCAGCCAAATAAACAGACCTGAACGAGGCAGGCTAGATCCCAAGATCCTAGCAGCTTCCTAGACCTGAAGTCCCCAACCCCCAGGTGGCAGACCAATACCAGTCCTTGGCCTATTAGGAACTGGGCCGCACAGCACGAGGTGAGCGGTGGGCTGGCAAGCGAAGCTTCATCTGTATTTACAGCTGCTCCCCGTTGCTCGCATCACTGCATAAGCACCGCCTCCTGTCAGATCAGCGGCAGCATTAGATTCTCACAGGAGTGTGAACCCTACTGTGAACTGCGCATATGAGGGATCTAGGTTGTGCGCTCCTTATGAGAATCTAAGGCCGGTGGAGCTGAGGCAGTGATGCTAGTGCTGGGGAGCAGCTGCAAATACAGACGAAGCTTCGCTTGCTAGCCCGCCACTCACCTCCTGCTGTGTGGCCCAGGTTCCTAACAGGCCATGGACCCCATACCCAGAGGTGGGGACTACACTTCTAAAGGGAAGAAAGCAGAGAGAAGAGGATAAAAAGTCACTGGATACTTGAAGTGAGAAATAGGTTTTATCTGAGGAGGAAAAAGAAGATGGAGCTGGGGACAGAAGAAAAAGTCTGTGTACAAGATTGGCTGTTCTTGCCTTTGAAAGACAAGACCAACTGAAACTGTACATGTTATTTTGGTTTCACAATTGAAAATACACAGATCTTTTGCAATGATTAATAAGCCTTTATATTTTCCCCCTAAACACAAGGTTTATATAAAGGAATTTAATTTCAATATCCTGAATACTACAAGTCAGTTCTCCAATTATGAGAGTTTTAACTATTACTTTCATTTGGCAACTTTTTAGGCAGAGAAATGAACTATGGATTCCAGCTAAAACTGTTAACAATGATTATTAATGAAATGGCATTCTAGATGATACAGCACTAAGAAAATACAATATTGCTCTAGGGAGTCCAAAGTATTAAGAGTAGCCAGGTGTGGTGGTATGCACTTGCAACCCCAGATACTTGGGAAGCTGAGGTGGGACAATCCTTTGAGCCCAGGAGTTCAAGACCAGCCTGGGCAACACAGTGAGATCTTGTCTCTAAAAACAAAAACAAACCCAACCAACAAACAAATGAACAAAAGTATTAAGGAAGAGTTCAGGAAGAGAGAGGAGCTGCTTGGAACTAACTAGGATTTACCCAAACAACTGGGGGCTGCTACGTTCTTGATTTTGAGGACTCTGGCTCCCTTGAGCTTAATTGTGCCTTTAATGTCCATAGAGGAACTTTATAATTGCATTCTGCTTGGCTGAGCACCATCACCTAGGACCATCCAGTGGTGTTCTGGAGCTGTCCTGTACTGATTCAGAAGAGTCCACTACAGTATTTTCAAAAGCTAGTTGTTAAACAGCTGATAGCTTGAAATTGGCTATGGTGGGAATATTTACACAATAGAAGCTGGCAAATGTTACAAATCAGCCCTCCTCTCCCAGGTGGCTGTTAAAAACATACTAACACACTGTTGTCCACCGTTCAATTACACCTCCTTTACCTTCACCCAGGTTCCTTCATAAAGAAGCCACAATCTTCACGTGGAGAAAAAGGCTGATGATAATGCATCTGTTCAGATTTGCTTTGGGCAACATATTTCAAACACACTCTCAAGCATAAATATCAAGAATGTGAACTCAATTATGATCTAAAAATTTTATGAATAATTTATTTGCTAATAAAATTAAATTTTCATTTGCATAAATTCCCAGATTATTATATTAGATTATTACATAGATGTTATTCATCCCATGAGTAAAGTAGGTAATATATCATTTTTTTAAAAGGAAATATTTGCTCCCCTTAATCAAGATAATTATATTCTTCTAAATCCTGGCCTTTTTTTTTGAGATTCCCCTCCTTTGAAAGAATTATTTACAAGTCTACTATTAATGTAGGTGATATGAGGTGTCAACAAACATTTCATCATTTAGGAAGTAAGGATGGCATATCTACCTGATGATATCACATTTTTTAGAATTCAGAATAATAAATGCGAAGACTTTCCTAATGCTAATATTGCAAAACAATGAGAACTATTCCTAACATAATTCCTTTTCCTTTGCTAAATGATGAGGTTTCTCAATTACAAATTTAAGAGGTGAGACCTTAATGATCTTTAAACTTTGCCTTTCAAATGCAACCAGCCTTATAAGAATGCTTCTGTATGTTCATTTTCAAACTTTTGTAGATTATTTAAATACTCTAACTCAGTAGCTTTTAAAGGATTTTACAAGTGAAAATTAAAAAAAAATTAGGGACTAACACAGGATTGCTATTTATATTTTTCCATGTAAGAACATTTAAAATACAATTATCCACTATTACCACTGTTTCATAGAAAAAAAGTTTTTTAACATTGAAAAGGAGGTACATCATCTTTACATACATATATATGTAAAACTACATTATATCTACATCCACACAAATTCTAGGCTGTTTCTATTTTCCTATTTTGTCATAGACTAATTGAAAACTTTAAATGGACTAGTGCTTAGGAGCCATTGCTCTAGCTCACGAGTCACTGGAAAGTCCTCTAACCTTTGCTTTTAATCCCTTGTAAATATACATTCACCAAGGACTCCCCACTGCTTCCATTTACATGTATCCTTAACAAATATTATACTTGAACTGTCTTCCTTAGTAGTTCCATTCTAAGATTCTATCTAGGTGCCTCAGAGAAAATAAGAATTACAGAGACTGCAGGAGAAGAGATGGTAGCTACTACTAAAGTCAGAACTGAATCCTAGTGCATGAGACTCTATTACTGGTGTATTGTAAGGAAATGATTAAAAGTGAAAAGAAGACTCATATCAGAACACATTTTTACTCAGAAAAGCTTCACATTACATTTGGATTATTTTTCTTTTAATTGTGATAAAAAAATTAGCGTCTCTTTTCATTTCATATTGGTAGCTGAAGCAAAAGCCCACTGAGAGACTTTAAAACGTTTTCATTTTGATTTATATGTACCTATGTGTGTGTGTGTGTGTGTGTGTTAAAACACTAGACTTATGGAAGCCTTGTTGTCCAAACTGGAGTACAGGGGTTGTCATCACAGCTCACTGCTGTCTCGAACTTCTGGGCTTAAGCGATACTCTCATCTCAGCCTCCTGAGTAGCTAGGACTACAGGTGCAGGATACCATACCTGGCTTTTAAAAAAAATTTTTTTGTAGAGATGGGGTCTTGCTATGTTGGCCAGGCTGGTCTTGAACTCCTGGCCTCAAGAGATCCTCCCAAAGTGCTGGGATTAAAGGTGTGAGCCACCATGCCCAGCCTTGACTTTCATTTTTTAAAGAAATGTAAAAATCTAGCTTTTGACTCTAAAAAGTGTTTTTGGCTCTGAAAGTGTTTTTCCACTGGACTTCCCTGCAAAAAAAATTCCAGCTACCTTTAAAAATTCTCTGTTTAAAAAATTACTAACATAAAATTTATATACAGTGAATTGCAAAGATCTTAACTGTACACTTTGATGAGTTTTGACAAATATATGTACTCATGTAACCAATACTCTCATCAAAATATAGAACATTTCTATCAGTTCCCTTAGGTCAATCCTCAACAGGCAACCACTGTTCTTATTTCTATTACCATAGACTAGCTTCTTTTGCTTAACATAATGTTTCTGAGACGCATGTACACTGTTGAGTGTATTATTATTTTTTTCCTTTTTATTACTAAGAAGTATTCCATTGAACTTGTTTATTCATTCTGTTGCTGGACATTTGGGTTGTTTCCAATTTTTGACTGCTACGAATAAAGCTGCTAGAAATGTTCTTGTACAAGTCTTTTTGCAGACATATGTTTTCATTTCTCTTTGGTAAAAACACAGGAATAGAATTGCTTGTTCATAATGTAAATATATATTTAACTTTATAAGAAACTGCCAAATAGGTTTCCAAAGTAGTTGTACCATTTTATAGTCCCACCAGCAATGTATAAGAGAGAGTTCAAGTTGTTTATCATCCTCACCAACACCTGATGTTCAACCTTTTAAACTTTAATCATTCTAATGGGTGTGAAGTGGTGTCTCATTGTAGTTTTAATTGGCATCTCCCTGATTACTAACGATGTTAAACACTTTTTCATGTGCTTCTAGGCTATCGATATATCTTCTTTTGTGAAGTGTCTAAATCTCGTCAATTAAAAAATTGGATTGTTTGCATTCTATAATTACTGTAGATATAAGTGCTTTGTGTTTCTCTCACACACACACACGCACACACACGTGTGAGTGCGCGGAGTGAGTATTTATATTTTCTCACCTTTTGTGACCCACTTTTTCTTAGCGGTGTTTTTTGTTGAGCAGACATTTTCGATTCTGATGAAGTCAAATTTATCACCTTTTTCTTATATAATTAGTGAGTTTTATGTCCTAAGAAATCTTTACCTACTCCAAGTTTGTGAAGATATTATGTTTTTTCTATTAGCTTCAGAGATTAAACTCTTCTATTTGGATCTGTGATCCATCTCAAATTAATTTTTGTGTATAGGGTGGGGTAAGGATTGAGATTCAGTTTTGCCCCATGCATTTATCCAGTTGTTCCAGTACCATTTGATGAAAGAATTTTCTTTCCTAATTGTCTTGGCACCTTTGAGAAGATCAACTGGCTGCATAATGGGTGGGTCTATTTCTGGACTCTCCATTCTCTTCCATTGATCTATTTTCTGTCCTTGAATGAATACCACCCTGTTAGTTGAGTGTTAAAGCTGACTCAAACTTACTCATGAGAGCTGATTGCTAAATTTTTAAGCACTGAATCAGATCCCACCCCTGACCTGGTTGTTAAACATTTACTAGCACATCACTATTATGATTATTATAGTAATCTGTAATACTGTTAAGTCTTGAAACCAGATACTGCCAGTCTTCCAACTTTATTCTTTTTCAAGATTATTTTGGCTATTTTTGGTCCTTTGAATTTCTAAAAGTTGTCAATTTTTACAGAAAAGTCCTGCTGGGATTTTGATTGGGATTATGTTGAATCTATAAACCAGTTTGAGGAAATACTGATATTTTCCAACCCATATTTGTAGCATATCTCTTCCATTTACTAAATTCTTTTTTTTTTTTTTTTTTTTTGAGACAGAGTCTCATTCCGTTGCCCTGAGTAGAGTGCCATGGTGTCAGCTTAGCTCACAGTAAACTCCAACTCCTGGGCTCAAGCAATCCTCCTGCTTCAGCCTCCTGAGTAGCTGGGACTACAGGTACACACCATAATGCCTGGCTAATTTTTATAATTTTAGCAGAGTTGGGGTCTTGCTCTTGCTCAGGCTGGTCTTAAACTCCTGAGCTCAAGCAATCCTCCCACCTCGGCCTCCCAGAGTGCTAGGATTACGGTCATGAGCCACCGTGCCCACCCCATTTACTAAATTCTTTAATTTCACCTCACAACGTTTTCACTGTGCTTTCACTATGGAGCGCTTACACATCTTTTAAAAAATTTATTCTTAAGTATTATAAATATTTTTTTTTGATGCTACTGAAAACAGCCAGGGGTTACTTGAATGGTTGAGGTTGGGGGTTGGAAGTTGGAAGCCTTTAGAGGCTTCTTCACTTATATGTTTGGTGTTATCTGGAATGACTTGAAGAAGACTGGAGCAGTTGCTTGGACTCTCCATGTAGTTTGTACTTCTCCCGGCATGGTGAACTTAGGACAGTCAGACTTTTCACATGACAACACATGCCTCCAAATGCAAGTGTTTCAGTGGACAAGATGGAAACTGCATAGCTATTTATGATCTAGCCTCAGATGTCACATAGTATCACATAGTATCATAGTCTATCGGTTAAAGCAGGAACGAGCCTGCCCAGATATAAGGGAAAGAGACACAGACCTCAACTCTCAATGGAAGTAATGCTGAAGAATTTGCTGCCATGTTTTAAACACAGGGTACATAAGGATAAAAGTGAATAATAAGGTTGAAAAGTAGGTTACATCCTGGCCATCAAGTATCTTGAATATTAGATTTAAGGAGCTAGAAGTTTATTCAGTAGGCAATAAGGAATCACTGGATTCTGAACTGGGAAATTATGTGATCAGAGAAACGCTTTACGAAACTTTATCTGGAAGACTGGAGAGACTAGAGAGAGCTCCAAAACCAGGCATGCCATGAATGGGTTAGAGGCGTGCTTAAAATTCAGCCCTCAGGGCATCTGAGGCCTTGTACAGCTGTAGCCTCAGGGCTAGTCACATTCATCCACGAAGAGTCATACATTTTTATCCTCGTATGCTATACAAACTTTTATAATTTTCTAAGTGTGTTATGATGCGCAAGAAACACTAAACCAGAGAACCACATAAGACTAGGAAGGGGTCGTGATACAGATATGATGTGATGGTCAGTTGAATAGCTCTTGGGATAATAACGGTAGAAATAAATGAGATGGATGTGAGAAACACCGTGAAGGAAGAATTAACAGGTTTTAGAGATTGACTGTATGGGAAATATGCTTAGCAATACTTGTGGAGAAACTCCAAGGTTTAAACAGATTTAGGGTATAGTCAAGGTAACAGGTAGCAGAGATAGAGACAGAGGTTATCAGAGTTGAGAAAAAAGAGAAATTTTGATATCCAAATAACTAGCATGGAAGCTGAAATAAATGCAGAGGATGGCCAGGAGAAATTATAATCACCTTTACCTCATAACTACTTCTAAAACCCTTGAGAAAGGTATATAAGGCTCTCAGGAATAAGCCTGATTGCTCAGGAATCTCATGCTTACTCAAACCCTTTTTGGATTCCAGCACTGACAAACTGTGTTAAGGGTATGGGGCAGAAAGACTTGTGAAGGCATGTGCCATCTTTAGGGAAATGGTTGCACTCAGGCCATAGCTGACACTGGAATTGCAGAGGAAAAAGGGAGGAAAGGCATGAACATGAGTAGGAGATGGATTCCATTTAATTTTTTTCCACTTTTTGAAAATAACAGCTTTCCTGAGATATAATTTATGTACCATAAAATATCCTTATACCTTGGAAATATCTTTTACAGTATGGAATTAAGTGATCTCTAGTACATACACAGGGTTGTGCAATGCTGGATGCCATTCCACTTTACCTGAACTGATGTGGTAACAGATATTATGCAAAGACGGGGGAGATTTCTAAGCATAGAAACTCCACAACACTGAGTTGGAGCCATAACTTTACTGACTTATTTGAACTCCACAGAAAGGACTGAAAGCTCTGCTACCTTTAGTCCAAAATAAAAATGTATTATATTTAGAAATGAGAAGAAGAATTTATATAAAGAAAGGAGAAAGTAGCAGTTAACACAGGAATTTGGTTCCCCCTGCCCCTCCCAACTAAAATCTTTTATCTGTTAACTGTATCCTACAGGACATCAGGTATGGAACATTTAGTTTTGGCAATGTGACAAAAATAATCATTTCTATAGCATTACTGAGGTGACCTTGAGCTCCAAAGCCTCCATCTTTCACCTCTTTTGAACCTTATCTGTACCTTTGTGGAGATTCTCCAGGGGCTCCAGGACTCCCCTCCGGAAAGAGGCCATGGGGTCTTGAACACAGGACCGCAGGCTCAGCATGCTCTGCAGGTGAGGCTCTCGAAGAAGTTGCTCCCGATAGGCTGTCAGCTGAGGTGAGCGGCAGAGCAGGGCAGCAACATTGTGGACAAATTCTGGTACCAGGCAGGTGTAGGCATTATCTGCTTGGCAATAGTGATAGGCAACCACCTACAAAAGAAAGGTGAGAATACAGCTTATCAGTAGCAAGAGCAATAGCTATGGTTACTATATGATCATTCTGTAATACTGTCTCTTTTTTTGTTTTTGTTTTTGTTTTTTGAGACAGGGTCTTGCTCTGTTACCTGGGCTAGAGTGCAGTGACATCATCATAGCTCACTGCAACCTCGAATTCCTGGGCTCAAGCAATACTCCTGCCTCAGCCTCCCAAGTAGTGGGGACTACAGGCAGGCACCACCCAGCTAATTTTTCTTTTCTTCTTCTTTTATTTTTTTTGTAGAGACGGGGTCTTGCTCTTGCGCAGGGTGATCTCGAACTCCTGGCCTCAAGCAATCCTCCTGCCTCAGCCTTCCAAGGTGCTAGGATTACAGGCATGAGCCACTGCGCTCTACCTATACTGTCTTTTATCTCTCCATTCCTCAACTTTTCAAGCAAATATAAAAGTTGCTAACTCAGAAACTCTGATTTATGCAAGATCGGAAATTTGATATACTATTTCTATTGTATACACATGATATTATAACCCAGAATTAAAATTTATAAGTAAAAATTGAGTTTTCCCTCTTGATTATAAAAAATAGGAAGCAAGCTTGAGAATCAAGATTTACATTAACACTGCTAAGATTTATTTAGCATGGAGCAGTATTGGAAAGAGTCTGAACTTGTAACAAAACGTTAGGAATAAAATAATCAGAAAAAAATCAAGTTAGTCTCAACAAATACATATGCTTTCATCATGTTCTTGATTACAGCTGTGTTATAAACTAAGCCTTATAAAAAGAAAATAATTCAGATTTAAAAATCAGCATTAAATGTTTTCTGAGCACCCAGAGACAGAATATAAGAATTAGATAAAAGGAAGAAGGAAGGGGGTGAGATTTTATTTGAGGTAGGTCTGAAAGTCAAAGAACTTAGAAAATTTATGAGTCTTAAATACCATCTAGGGTCTGGGATATCTGGATAGAACTTGAAGTTTTAGGCTGTTTTTTTGTTTCTGCAGAGTGCTCACTCCATATATCTTCTCGTTGTTTTCTTTGCCTCAAGGGCAAGTGCAGAGGGTGATTTTAATCTAGACCACTCTTCTGGCTCATTACTACCCAGAAAAGTGATGGAATTGTGTAGAAAATATGAAAATGTCAGGGGACATTCAGCTTCAATGTATAGAAAGCACTTGGCGCGGTCCTCAGCACACGGTAAGTACCCAGTAACGTCAGCTGACAGTGCCATTACCATCATCATCATCTTTATCCTCCATATCTTCACCATCATCATTACGGTCCTCAAGGATCTGTATATTCTATCTTTTTTTAGCTACTAGCTTTGTGCCTACGGGCATCTCAAATTTGTCCTAGGGGCATTCATGGATATACAACTGGGATTCTAGCTCTGGGTCATCTCTAGAGAACAGTCATCCACTAAAGACTTCTGCTTAATCTATGGGTATAGTCATCCTAGCTCTTGTAACACATGCTGAAAATATCAATTTTTTTTTAAAACACCTAAAACCATTCTCATTAAACATAAAAAGAAAAATCAAACTATACAGGAAATATCACTACATAAAGTTGAAGATAGGAACTGCTTGTGAGTGAAGCAATGAAGTCTGACTTCAATATGAAACTGGAAATCAGAGGTTGAATTTTTAAAGTCTCCACTCTTTTCTTTAGCTAGATCAGTCATTGCTTTATTATCTAGCTTAAACATAATGTAAGGAATCCAAAGAGAAAACAGTCGACAACTGATCTGTCCTCTCAATGAACAACGAATGTCAGTGGTTATGTCTACATGGGTATAAATCTCCACCTGCTAAAAAGCAAACAACAAACCTCTGAATCAACATGAACTTTCACCATATTTCACTTCAATTGATTCCACATGCTGAGGCTAAGAAGAGCTGAACAAAACAACTATAACTTACCTTTTACTTAAAGTAGAAGGGTAGCATTTTACTTAAAGTAATAGGGTGACATTTAAAGACAAAAATTCTGAAATTTAGAAAAAGGGTTCTTTTACTGATTTCATTAAAAATCATCGGTGCTCTTGGCTAAATAAAGTTTCTTCTAACAAAGGTGGATGCTAAAGTTGCACCTTCTGTGGCTGCCTTTCCTACTTTTCATTTAAAATTATTCTTTGGCATTCCAAATATAAAGTCTTGATTTCTTCGTAGAATTCAGGTAGAAAAACCATTCAACATCTTCACGAGATTTGTACTGTGGCTCAAAATAGGTTATTTACTAGACGTTTCAAAGTCGCTATGTAGTATACATATGTACATACAATCTGTCAACAGCATTTGGTACTTCCCCCAAATTTTCTATTAATATTACCTACAATGAGAAGTCTGGAAATGCAGGTTTTTTTTCTTGACTCTCTTATTGTACCAATGCTCAGTGACAGATACTAGATCATTCCCTTCATTGTTGAAGAAGTCATCATGTCCACCCATACATAGTCACTATTATTACAACTTCTTGGAAATGGTTCAAGATTAGTCTACTTCCAATAAATCAGCAAGTAAAATCTTTTTCTTTGGTGAATTCTTGTCTTTCAAAATGACTTGTCTAAATTTTATTTTTAGTTATATCTTTCTTACATTATTAATTTTTTCATCTCAGGTCTTCCTTATGTTAAATCTCTGAACTTTTTGTTAAAACAATTTTATCCAAAGTATATCTGATATGACCAGAATTGCACTGAAGAATTAATTCTTCAGAAGAAGACAGCAAGTAAATTTTAGGTTAGCTTTATGAGGGAAGAAGGAAAAGGGCAGGCCTGCAGGCTATACAGACAAAGAAAAGACTGGAGGTCAGTCTAGCCTTGTATATAAAATCTTTTGATTTAATGTTGTATCCAAGAAATGACAGAACTAATCATAAATATCATTAAAGGGATTAAGTGGCAGCAAATCTGTCAAGCTTGTGTTAAAAGTTATGGGCCTTCACTTTCCACAGACCATTTTCTACTTCAAATGAATAATCTGTGACAGGATTAAGCCAGTTTCATATAAATAAAAGGCAGTTTTGAATATCTGAAATTCATTTGGACATAAAAATCTAATTTACATACTGACTGGTATTTATATCATTTAAACAAACTATAATGTTACAACTGCCCTTCCCTCAGGTTTGCCCTTATACTTTTATTCCTTGCCTCCCTTTTATCACTTCTGAGAACATCTTATTCCTCACATCACTTGATTGATTTCCTGATTTCCTAATCAGCACGAGCCTTCCAACTCTTAAGCTTGGTTTTTACTAAGCTTTTTAGTTGAATCAAATCCCATTTATTAGTTTTTGCTGTTGCCATTATTGCCAGTGGGGTCTTTTTCATAAATTCTTTGCCTACGCCAAGAGTTTTCCCTACATTTTCCTGTAGAATTCTTATGGTTTCATGCCTTAGATCTAAGTCTTTTGTCCATCTTGAATTAATTTTTCTGAGTGGTGAGAAGTCGGGGTCCTGTTTCATTCTTCTGCATGTGGCTATCTGATTTCCCTGCCCCATTTATTGAATAGGGCTTCTTTTCCCCAGTGTACATTGTTGTCTGCTTTGTCAAAGATCATTTGGGTGTAGGGAGATGGTTTTATATCTGGGTTCTCTGTTTTGTTCCATTGGTCTATGTCTCTATTTTTGTACCAACATCATGCTGTTTTGGTTACTGTAGCCTTGTAGTATAGTTTGAAGTCTGGTAATGTGATGCCTCCAGATTTGTTCTTTTTGCTTAAAATTGCTTTGGCTATTTGAGCTCTCTTCTGGTTCCAAACAAAGTGTAGAATTATTTTTTCTAGATTTGTGAAGTATGACTTTGGTAACTTGATGGGGATGGTGTTGAATCTGTAAATCACTTTGGGTAGTATGGACATTTTAACAATGTTGATTCTACTGATCCATGAGCATGATATGTTTTTCCATTTGTTTGTATCCTCTACGTTTTCTTTCCTCAGAGTTTTGTAGTTCTCCTTGTAGAGATATTTCACCTCCTTGGTTAAGTATATTCTAGGTGTTTTATTTTTTTATAGCCATTGTGAATGGTACTGAGACTTTGATTTGACTCTCAGCTTGATTATTATTAATATTAGTATATAAAAATGCTGATTTATATACATTGATTTTGTATCCTGAGACTTTGCTGAATATATTAATAGTTATCAATTCCAGGAGACTCTTGGTGGAATCTTTGGGGTTTTCTCGATACAAAATATCATCAGCAAAGAGTGATAGTTTGACCTCCTCTTTCCCAGTTTGGATACCCTTAATACTCTTCTCTTGCTTGACTGCCCTGGCTAGGACTTCCAGCACTATGTTGAATAGGAGTGGTGACAATGGGCATCCTTGTCTTGTTCCAGTTCTTAAGGGGAATGCTTTTGACTTTTCCACATTCAGTATGATACTGGCTGTGGGTTTGTCCTATGTGGCTTTTATAATTCTGAGATATGTTCCTTCTATGCCTAGTTTATTGAGGGTTTTTATCATGAGAAGGTGCTGGATTTTGTTGAATGTTTTCTCTGAATATATTGAGAGGAGCGTATGGTCTTTGCTTTTGCTTTTGTTTATGTAGTGAATCACATTTGTTGATTTACGTGTGTTGAACCATCTTTGCATCCCTGGGATGAAGCCCACTTGGTCCTGGTGGATTATTTCTTTGATGTGTTGTTGAATTTGGTTTGCTAGTATTTTATTGAGGATTTCTGCATCACATTCATAAGTGATACTGGTCTGTAGTTTTCATTTTTTGTTGTGTCCTTACCTGGCTTTGGTATTAAGGTGACACTGGCTTCATAGAACAAGTTGGGGAGGATTCCCTCCTTGGTGTTATGGAATAATTTCTGCAGTATGGGTACCAGTTCTTCTTTGTAGGTCTGGTAGAATTTGGCTGTGAATCCATCTGCACCTAACACAGGAGCTCCCATGGTATTTTTTGTTGGAAGACTTTTTATTACTGCTTCACTCTCAAAGCTCATTATTGGTCTGTTCAGGAGTTCTATCTCTTCCTGACTGACTGAGTTTTAAAAGATTGTAGGTTTCCAGGAATTTGTCCATTTCCTCTACATTTTCTAGTTTATGTGTGTAGAGATTTTCAGAGTATTCACAGATCATGTTTTTTATTTCTGTCTATCAGTTGTGATATCTCCTTTTGCATTTCTGATTGTGCTTATTTGGGTCCTTTTTCTCCTATTCCTGGTTAATCTAGCAAGAGGTCTACCAATCTTATTTGTCTTTTCAAAGAACCAACTTTTTATTTCACTGACCTTTTGTATTATTTTTTAATTTTTCCATTTCATTTAGTTCTGTTCTGACCTTTGTTATTGTTATTTGTTTTCCTCTGCTGGCTTTGGGTTTGGTTTGCTAATCCTTTTCTAGTTCCTTGAGATGTCATATTAGGTTGTTAATTTGTGTTCTTCCTGACTTTTGGATGTGGGCATTTAAGCCTATGAATTTGCCCATTAGGATGCCTTTGCTAAATCCTATAGACTTTGATAGCTTGTGTCTCCTTTCTTATTCAATTCAAGGAACCTTTTGATTTCCATCTTAATTTCATTATTGACCCAATAATTTTGTTCAGTAGTAGATTATTTAATTTCCATGACTTTGTGTAGAATTGAGTGTTATTCTTACAATTGATTTCTAATTTTAATCCATTATGGTCTGAGAAGATATATGATTTTGATTTTTTAAAATTTATTGAGATATGTTTTGTGGCCTAAGATTGATCAATGTTGGAGAATGTCCAATGTGCTGATCAGAAGAATGTATATTTGGTAGTTTTAGACCTAATATCTGTTAGGTCCACTTGTTCTAGGGTCTCATTTAAGTCCATTGTTTGTTTATTTATTTTCTGCTTTGATGATACGTCCTGTTCTGATAGTGGAGTGTTGAAGTCCCTGGCAATTACAATGTTATTTTTTATTTATTGTTTAGCTCTAGTAGAATTTATGTTCCTGGGAGCTCCTGTGTTGGATGCATATAATATTTATGATCATTATATGTCTTCTTATTGAATTGCTCCCTTTACCATTATATAATGACCATCTTTGTCTTTGTTGATTTAAAGTTAGTTTTGTCTGATATGAGAATGGCTACACCTGCTCTCTTTTGGTTTCTATTTGTGTGAAATATTTTTTTCCATCCTTTCACTTTGAGCCTGTTTTCATCCTTGTGGTTTAAATGTGTCTCCTGGAGGCAGCAGATACTTGGGTTGTGTTTTTTTCATCCATTTAGCCAGCCCATGTCTTTTGAGTGGCACATTAAAGTCATTCATGTTAAGAGATAGAATTGATTGATATGTGTGATACTGTTCTGTTCATCATACTGGGTAGTACCTTATTGCTTTGTTTTTCTTCTTGTGCTTTTGTTTTATAGGAGTTGTGAGCTTTGGCTGTTTTGGGTGATTTTGCCCTGGTGGGTATCTATTGTGCTGATTTGTGTATAACACAGTTCTGAGTATTTCTTGCAGTGCAGATCTGGTCATGACAAATTCCTCAATGTTTACTTGTGTGGAAAGGACTTAATTTTCTCCATCAGTTGTGAACCTTGATTTTGCAGGATACAAAATTCTAGACAGGCAGTTGTTCTGTTTAAGAAGATTGAAGATGGGGGCCCACTCCCTTCTGGCCTGTAAGGTTTCCGCTGAGAAGTCTGCTATTTGCCTGATGGGTTTTCCCTTGTAGGTCAGTTGTTGCTTACATCTAGCTGCTTGTAGAATTTTCTCTCTCATTTTGACTTTGGCCAGCTTGATTATTATGTGTCTTAAAAATGTACTGTTTGCTATGAATCTTCCTGGTGTTCTATGACCATCTTGTATCTGGATGTCTGGATCTCTGGCAATACCAGGGAAGTTTTCCTCAATAATTACCTTGGATAGATTTTTCCATGCTTTAGCACTTTCTTCTTCTTCCTCAGGGATACCTATAATTCGTCTGTTAGTTCACTTTGCATAGTCCCATATCTCTCTAAGTGATAGCCCTTTTTTGTTCTCTTCTCTGCCTCTTTAAATGATTGGTTAGCTTGAGAGCCTTGTCTTCAAGCTCTGAGAGTCTTTCTTCTCCTTGGTTTAATCTGTTGTTGAAACTTTCTGCTGCGTTTCGAAATTCCCTAAATGACTCTTTCATTTCCTTAAGTTCAATTATATCCTTCCTTATATTATCTACTTCTTTGGTGGCTTTTTCATTGATTTCCTGAAATCTTTTTTTGGCTTCTTTTTGTTGGTTTCAACTTTCTCTTCAATTCCATTCATCTTATTTGCCATCCATATTCTGAATTTCATTTCTGTCATTTCGACAATTTCCTTGAAGTTGGAGTTCACTGCTGTAGCTCCCTTGGGGGTGTTGATCTGTTTTGATTTTTCACGTTGCCAGGGTTCTTTTGCTGGTTTCTTCTCATCTGAAACCACTTTTCTCAACTTAGGGCTACCAAGTTTGCAGGGCATCTGTTCCTTGCTGGGAGATCTGGGTGAGGCTATCTAGACAGTTGTAGGGGGTTCCTGGGCTGTGGGTATTCGCTCGAACCAGGTCGCAATGTACTGGTGGCCTGAGGCTGGGGGATCCTTGGTGGGGTGTTGGACTTTGGAGCAGTTCCTCTGGCCCTGTGGTGGTGATGGTGGCTCTGGGGTGGTGTTTTGGGGTCTGGGTGCAGCACTGGAGTCTTGGGAATGGTGTCTCAGGCCTGGCAGAAGCTCTGGAGGCACAGAGACAGAGCCTTGGGCTCTGGTGTGAGCGCCTCAGAGCCAGGACTGGGAAGGAGCCCAAAGCAGGGCTTCTGAGCAGGGCCTCTGAGCCAGAAGCAGGGCTGTGCAGGCAGCAGGGCTGATCCGACCTGAAGGGCAGGGTCAGGGCTGAGCTGGCAGGAGGCAGTTGGGGCCTGGAGGGTGGAGTTGGGCCAAGCAAGTGTCTAGCACTTCTGGAGCCTCAGAGATTGCATGGATGCCAAGTCAGGTGGGCAGTGGTCAATTCTAGTGGCCCAGGGACCATGGAGTTCTCCCCACCCCACCCAGGACCTGCTTAAGCAGTCACCCAAAGCCTCTCGGGTTGGAGCCTACTACACCCCAGCCAATTCCTGTGCTCAGATCCCATTGTGCTATAGGGGAGAAGTGCTTGGTTTTCAGTCACAGTGTATGGCTCAGGGAAGCCATCAGTTAGTCCACTCCCTCTCCAGCCTGGTGTGGACCTGGCACCATGTACCTGAGAGCTCAGGATGGCTTTAGCTGCTGCCTGATCCCCACCATGCCTATTGTCTGGTGCAATGACTCTGCACAGACTCCAGGTGCATCCCCAGTCCGACTAGGTAGAGGTCTGTGGCAGTGGAAGGAGCCATCTTATAACTCACACAGTGCCAGCAGGGTGAGCGTGGTACCCCAGCGCTCTATCCTCCAATTCTTCACCACGCGTTCTCTGATCTTGTTATATATATTGCCCTGACACCTCTTTTTCCCCCCACACTGTGTCCCACGTTGCTTCTCTGTGATTTCACAATGTTGGTTCAGAGAAGAGTGATCCATATGCAGGCAGCTGCCTGCATTTTTCACTTCTTTCCTTAGGGGTGGCATGCTTGCAGGCTGCTTCTAGTTCGCCATTTTTTTTAAAGTCCCGAATTGCTGGATTTAAGCATTATTTGATTTTTCTATGTGCATACATTACTTGAGAAAAATAGAAATTTCAAACCCAAACGTATAAAGAATATTATGGACAGTATAGTATAGCAGAAAGAGTTTCGATTTAGGAATGAAAATTTAAAACTATTGATTACTTCTACTGTCACATTGGGTCAACCATATCACTTCTTTCGGTTTCAATTTCCTTGTCTATTCACTAGAGGACTTTATTTCTAAGGGTCTCTCTAGCTCTAAGGCTCTGATCCAATCATAATATTTTTCTAGGAAGAGCAAAGAAAGAGAAACTTTTCTCTGTGTGCTCATGGTATACCTTTACGTATTTCTGTTCGCTTAGCCAAGGATCTCCCTACCTTTGCCTCCTTAACATTAAAATGGAACTAGCATGTCCACAACTTGGGAATCCTACTGTACCTGTGAAGCTAGTCTTCGCATAGCCTCCTCTTGCCGCCTGCGCATTTCTGGTGTTCCTGGGCAGCTTCCACTGGTGATAGATGAGTGGGCTGAAGGTGGCTGTGTGAGTGGTAGCTCTCTGTTGGCATCCACATCTGGATTAAAAAGATGAGATGTTTGTATCAGATAATCATAAAATTCTGAATTAAAGGAAGATTAAATTCCTTTGTTTTATATCCAGCAATTCCACTCTTAGATATATATCCAAAAGAAATAAAAACACATGTCCACACAAAAACTTGTACATAAATGTTCATAGAAGCATGATTTATCACAGCCAAAAAGTGGAAATAACCCAAAGTCCATCAGCTGATGAATGGATAAATGTGGTATGGATCCATATAAAGGATCCATTGTTTATACTCAACAATAAAAAGAAATGAGATACCGATACATGCTACAACATGTAATTGTTGTAGTTAAGTAAAAGAAGTCAGTCAAAAAAAGACCACATAGTGTATGATTCTATTTATATGAAATTCCCAGAATAGGGAAATCCATAGAAATGGAAATTAATGGTTACCTAGGGCTGAAGATGGGGGTAAGGGAGAGAATGGGGATTAACTGCTAATAGGCATGGGTTTCTTTTAGGGGGACAAAAAGGATCTAAAATTAGATTATAGTGATTGCTGTACAATCCTGTGCATTATACGAAAGATACTGAACACTTTAAATGGGTGAATTATATGGTATGTGAATTATAGCTCAATAAAGCTATTTGAAATTTGTTTAAAAATCCATTTGTTCTTGTTATTTAGAATAAATAACATTCTATTTCTTACCTGTGACTAGAAATTATAGACTACATTTATGAATAAGATCATACTTTAAAAATGGGTACCAAAATACATATTTGAAGTTGTTGTCTGATGGCCAATAGCTATTGAAAAGAAAGCAGAATAGGGGACGGTAGACCTCATTTAACTCTCTACCAGAAGGATTGAATTTAGACTTCTTCCATCCAACTTGTGGAGTAAATTCCTTGAGTTCTGAATAATTGCATGGGGGTGAGCATGGGAGACGGCAGTGAAAAAAGCCTACAGAAATGTATGACATTTTGAGTTGAGGTAAAGTTCAGTGATTGTCACTGTATTATTTCTGCTGTTCACTGCGTCTCCCCACTCCATTTCCGTTTATCTGGTATTTGATTTTGTGGGAAATTACTGTTCAAATAAGCTTCTCCCTTTTGGAGATGCCCTCCCTTTCGTCCAAATGTCTTCCTTTCTCTTTGAAAAAGAGAATTGTAGAAGTAAGTTGATAGGTAGGCAGTAATCAATGTGCACAGCAAACTGGCAAAACAGACTTCTGAAATGAGAAGAGTAGGGAGGGTAGGGGTTACTTAACAGCTTTTTGGGGGCTTGGCAGTTATTGGCAGATGTTAAATCCAAATAATAACTACACTGAGACTTTTAGTGACAGAAATATAAAGTCTTGTATTAGACAGAGCTTTCCTAAATATTGTACTGAGTATACCTGTAGTTGATGTAATAATGAGTGGATTACACAACAGGTCTATTTTCACAAAATATTTTTGTTCTTAGGATGTGTGTGTTGTGGGGGGTGGGTGATGGTGGAGACTGATGGGGGAGTCAGGTTTGGGAAAGAAGGCGGAAAGCAGGATGACAGGCGAGTGCCTGCCTTGACAGCTTTTCTGTACCTTCCCAGGAAAATGACAAGGAGGGGGCGGGCTGAGAGGGGGTGCTAAGTGTCTGTGGGAGAAGGAGAGCCAAGCAATGCAATACTGAGGCTAAACTGCTCACATCTTCCACAGCAGTACTGCTCAGTGTGGAGGAGGCAGGGGTAGGAGAAAGAACAGCAGATGATGTAGAGATAGAAAGTTGGGAACTCTAATAATTTTCCATTTATTTTCATTATTACTACAACTATGTTATTGGTATCACTAACGATTAAGAACACCAGTGAGATTCCAAATAAACTTATCCAAGCTTAATATAAGTTAAACTCTGTAAAAAAAACATTAAGCCAACCCTTTATATACAGATATCATTCTTATTTATTAATGAAAAAAAATACCGTTGCTGCCAGTAACATATTCAGTGCCAGCTCATATAGTAACAGATTTATGCCAAAAAATAGCTTGCATTATATCAGTCGCTTATTCTTGACCCTTTTTAAGGACTATTGGTTCTGTTAAGATGGTAAAAGTAGAATGCAGTTTGGACATCAACAGATTACAACGAAAATTATTTTGTAGAAGGCAACATTGATTCTAAGTAGTTTTGATAGATACATAAGGACATACTCTATCTCTCAACCCCCGGCTCCTTTTCAAGTTTTGGAAATTAACTATCAGGCCAAATCTACAGTCTTAATTAACAATGGACATTTATCTCATGAATGGGAAATGTTCCAGTGTTTTTAGAGAATCTAGGGAGATAGAAGGCAATGGATGTTAAAGAATAACTTAATGAACTACCTTTAAAGAATCTCTGCTTTGGGGAGCACATGGGATGTTTTCTATTAATTCTTGCTCTCCCAGGCTTATGGGGGGATGCCCAGGTACCTCTGCTTTCTGAGAAAGCAGCTCTTCTTGCCCTTGGGATTTATCTTCTGTCATGCATGATTCTACCACTCTGTTATCTGCAACAGTGATATACAGAGGAGTCAGAAGGAACTATTAGCTATCTGGTTTTCTTTCTGACACACTCAAACAGCTAGCCTTTTGGACTACTCAGATAAGAAGCAGTTTAGTGTGATACGTGCTCAAAGCAAATACTGGAATAGGAGTAGAAAGTTACTTTCAACCATGAAAATGTGTTCTTAGAATCAAAATGTTAGTACACAAACAATTCTTAAAGATCAACTAGTTAAATATCATATTACTTCATTTTACAGATAGAAAAGTGAGGTGTAAAGAATTGAACAGAATTCTCAAGTTCACAAAGTATAGTCAATCTGAATGTTGGGGTACAATCCCTGGGCTTTTGACTTCCACAGTACTATGCCAATCTACCTCTTAAGAGCTTCATTTAAGAACTAAGCATGATATTTCTCATAAGAAAATAATTCTCCTATACCTATACCAATTCTTACCATACCCTGGTAAAGAGAGTATTTTGATTCAACCAATTTTCTTCCTAGACATTAGTTCTTCTTCCACATGTTAAACATCCATAAGTTTACCAGAGGCAATCTGCCACCTTAATGATAAAAGGCTGCTAACTAGTTTCAATAAGAAGCCAAGATGTTTGGAGGGTATTCAGTGAGTTCCTGTTAAGTTTATAGCACTGTGCTAGACCTTGATCTCAAGTAAACCATTTCTGGTGGTTACTGTTTGAAAGTTTGTGGTGGGATAGTTGATTTGGACTAGCAGAGCAATAGGTTCTCTTTTTTGTTCTCTTATAACCGACAGAAACCAGCTAGGCTGGTTCTATACATATAATATGCAGAGGAAGAACATGTATCCATTTCCATTTATTTTCTTTACTTGACCGAGTTTCACCAGTAAGGAGAGGCAGCATAGCAGAACGATAAGAGAATGGCCTCTGAAGCCAGACTGCTTAGTTTTAACATTTACTGGCGGTCAAACCTGGGAGAACCTACTTAACCTCTCTGAACCTCAGATTACTGACCTGTGAAATGAAGATAATCTCACTGAGTTGATAAGAGGACTGGATGATTAATGTTTGTAAAGCATGTAGAGAGCATCTGGCATACAGTAAGTACCATATGAGCTTTAAAAATAATAAGATCCTGGTGGTGATCATTAAGCTGCACTCTGCTTGTGATGAAAGAAGCCTGAATACATATGAGAGCTCAGCATCTTTTCATAAAGAATCAGGAGAAATCTTTCAAGGACACAATGAAGTTCAAGTCCAAGCAGTGCGAAACTGACATCAACAACAAAGAAATGAAGGCCACAAACAGACTGTGTTGGCAAGTAACAAGAAGAACTGGGCACAGGCTGAGCAAAATTCAACAGTGATGGATGCAAATGGCTCTGCGGGCAATTGCTGTAGTCATTATCCAAAGGACAGACCAGCAGCCACACAGCAACAGGGAAGAGTCAAAAATTTATTTGACTTTATTCAATAAGAAAGGTTTTTTCAGTCATGCTTAGGTGCCTGTTGGATACGTGGGTTAGATGTAAACAGAGTATACATTCTTTTTCTCAACTCTGAATTAACAGTCCTCACATGCAGGTCAGGTTTTGCAGATCAGAAAATAAAGGGACATGTGACCTATTATGAATATGTCAGAAAAAATTTCAGAGCCAACAAAGCAGAGAGTTCTTTAAAAGCGAATACATACGTTTGGGGGAGGCATGTGGGCTGTCTGAGGCGATCTGTCTCATCCTTGTACCATGACAGCTGAGGGCCACCAGTCTGGAGATGATGGCAGTTTTGCCGAACCCAATGTTTCCCACGATCACTACTCCTTGGTTCACACTGGCATTAGAACTTTGAAGTTGAGCATCTATTTCATGGAAAACCCAATCGCGGCCAACAAACACTGACTCGGTTGTGATGCTGGGCACTTCAAAGAGCAGAGGCTTCAGGGAGATATCTGGAGGCCTATAAGGTGCAAAGCGAACTGAAAAGAACAATAAGAGAATATAAAACTTAAGTCAAACTGTCAAACATTGAAACAAGTAGAGAAAAAATGCAGTGTGGCTTAGGAGATGGTATTCTGGGCTTATTCAGAAAATAATAAAATTCTGAATGTTGATTTTATACAGATAAGCAACACAGGTGAGCTAGAGCTATCTAACACTCTGGACGGCAGGCAGAACATAAACATTGATAAACGGTAATGATTTATTTAAACTAACAGTCAGAAAGTCTGGGTAATATTCAAACTTATTTAACAATAATGATAGCCCAAGGACCAGCCATCAGTATGGATGCAAGAGTAGTGAACAACAAGGGTCCTAAAGGCCTCCTGCTATGCCTGGGGATAAGCTTTTAATGGTTGGGCTGTGGGCAGCTGCAGGGGTGGAGTTCCTGGGCAAGAGGCCAGGCTGTGGAGGGGTAAGGCTTTCAACAGCAGCCCTTTACAAAGCAGTAAGGATGTATTTCAATATTTAATAATCAATATGGCTATACCAGTACAGTCCTGAAGAAAGCAACACAAAGTAAGGAGGCTTGTTTCTTAAAAAATACCAATGGGTATAGGACTCCTTTACATTCATAATGGTATTTTAAAAAATCTAGCAGGTATATTATTAGGGGAAGCAATGTCCCTAAAAGCTCTGATGGTTTGATTTTAAATATGTTAAGCAGTCAAGGAAGCAGAAATCAAGCTTTCATTCAGCGTCTTTGTACCTGTACTGCTTGTATTCATGCCAATTAAAAAAATGATTTTTGGCTTATACACATGTCTTGGGAATTGATCTCTATTGCTTTTCTCAAGACTTTTTTTCCTTGTGCTTACATAATTATGGGATGTGCTAAGGGCCCAGCATGAACTACACTTTCAAAATTTCTTTAAAAATGCAGAATTGCTGTGACTTGTTTTCAAAGAAGATCAACCTTCTAATTATACTGACGGTAAAAGGAAGTCCTGCCTGACCATCTTTATCTAGGTTAAGTGCCCTTCTAACTGTTCCCAGAATAGCTCTAAAATGTATTATTTTATCTGTCTGCAACCAGGTATTTAATTTCTGTGTCTTTAATCTTAGCGTAGTGCCTTGACATATGGTAGGTGCAATAAATGTTTACAAAAAGAATTAATTAAAAAAAGATATTATGCTCTAACCCGATTTTATATTTTGGAGCAGAAAAAAGGCCAGGAGTGAGAAGAGGATGGGACAAGGGAAAGGGAAATCATAAAGGGGGAAAATGAGATCATTTATACTGCTTACATTATTCTAGAAGATACTTAAAGCACTTACGCATCGTAAAATGGGATCTAGAGATGGAAGCTTCCTTGAGAAAACACACATGCATGCATACGTGTATACACTCTCATTTAAAACTGCCAGAAAGCCATGAGAATTATAACTGAACATTTTAAAAAGGATAAAAATTCTAAAAGTAGTACAATTAAAAATACAAAGCCAAAATCTGACAACAGAAGCAAAGTTTCCTATATCAGTTTTAAAATGTCCGCATTTTTCATTAAAAAAGGAGGGAGGAGGCTGTGGAAATACAGCTACATGGTCACTTACAATTTCCTGATTCACATCCCTTTAGCAAAATCTACTCTTAAAACTCATAAATATAATTAAAGAATTCAGTAAAAAGTCAGACTTTAATTTTCTTATATATATTCTTTTTAATTCTAGTGTCTTATAGCTAATAGATTCTATTCTACTTTTCTTAAACATTATTTTATCGAGATATAATTCGCATACCATAAAGTTCACTATTTTAAAGTACACAATTCAGTGGTTTTAGTATATTCACAAAATTGTACAACCATCACCCTATCTAATCCCTGAACATTTTCATTATCCCTCAAAGAAACCCCATACCTGTGAGCTGTCACTCCTATTCCTCCATCCTCTCAGTCCCTGGCAACCAGAAATCTACTTTCTGTCTCTACAGACTTGCCTATATTAGACATTTCATGTAAATGGAATTATATACAGTATGTGGCCTTTTGTGTCTGGTCTCTTTCACCTAGTATAATGTTTTTTAGGTTCACCCATGTTGTAGCATGTACTAGGACTTCATTCTTTTTATTACTGAGTAATATTCCACTGTATGGATATACACCACGTTTGGTTATCTATTTATCAGCTGATGAACATTTGGGTTGTTTCTTCTTTTTGGCTATTATGAATAATGGTGCTACAAACATTCATGTACAAGTTTTTCTGTGAACATGTTTTCAATTCTCTTGACTATGTATCTAGGAGTGGAATTTCTGGTTCATATGGAAACTCTTAGGTTTAACTTTTTGAGAAACTGCCAAACCATTTTCTCTATTTTATTTTTACTATTTTTTTTTTAATACAAGTAACATATATTCACTGTAGAAAACTTAGGAATAGTAAATAAACAAAATAATAACTGCACTCCCATTAGCCAGAGAGAACATTATTAACATACATTTTTTCTGAGTTTTGTCTGTACCATATATACTTATTTTAAAAACAAAAGATAGGATCATACAATAATACTGTTTCATAATGCGCTATTTTCACTTAGCAATATAATGAGAACATTTTTCTACATCACAAAACATAAACCTACATTATCATTTTTAATGTGTAGAATATACCATTATATGGCTAAATAATCATTTATTTAACCAATATTTTATGGTTGGATATTTAGATTATTTTGGTTGTCCACTGTTAATCACAGTGGAAACAGCTAACAATGAAACAGGCTTTCCTATGTGCTAGGAACTGTTTATAAGCATGTTAATCTGCACAACAGTCCTATGAAGTGGGTATTACTATTTTCATTTTATAGATGAAAAAACTAAGGCACAAAGAGATTAAATTATTTGCCTAAGTCTTTCCCCAGTCTGAATCTTATTCACCAGGCTCTAGTTCCTCTCATGAGAAGCAGCATTATAAGCAGTGGTACAATAAACTTCATTGTATATTCACCTTGGCATACCTGCCTTGTTATTTTCTTGAAACAAAATGCTAGAAGTAAAATTTCTGAGTTGATGGGTTGTGCTTTTGACACATTTTGTAAAATTGCTCTCCATAAAGGTTATACTGTTTATGTGAGAATGACCACACCCCTTCCAATCTCACCGTCATTGGGCAGTATTATTATTCTTAATTTTTGTTAATCTAGTGAGAATGCCATCTTATTGTTTTTAATATGTATTTCAGTGATTATGGAAGATGATTTTTGGTTTTTTTACATGTTTGTTGGCTATTTGCAATCTTTCGTGAATTTACTGTTTAGGGCTTTTGCCCATATTTCTAATTGTGATACCTGTGTTTATCTCATCAATTTGTAAGAACATTTTAAACATTAAGGATATTAAGCCTTTGTCTTTCGTATTTATTTATTTCAAGTAATTTATTCAGTTTTCTGTCTTTAAGCTTTCTTTCTTCCTTTTATTTTTTTAACTTGCAAAAGTTTAAAAAATTTATGTGGCCAAACTTGTCAATCCTTTTCTTTATGGTTTCTGCCTTTAGTATTATTCTTTGAAAGGCCCATCTCAATCTCAGAGTATAAAAATATTAACATTTTCTTAGTGCTTTTTAGCATCTGGTACAAAGTCAGTATCTAACTTCATTTTTCCTCCCCAAATGGTTAACAGATTGTCCTACTGACAATTTGAATTATCACAAGTCTGAAATGCTTACTTTATCTTATTTATACTGAGGTCAGGGCTTTTAGAGTACCCATCACCAGAATAGCGTACGCTGTACCCAGTAGGTAATTTTTCTTCCCTCACCTTCCTCCTAAACTCCCCCCTCCCATGTTTCCAATGTCTATTATACCTCTCTGTATGACCATGCATATCTACTGTTCAACTCCCACTTACAAGTGAGAACATGCAACATGTTTTTCCATTCCTGGGATATTTCACTTAGGATAATGGTCTCTGGTCCCACCCAAGTTGCTGCAAAAGACATTATTTCATCCTTTTTTATGGCTGAGTAGTATTCCATGGTGTGTATGTATATGTGTGTGTGTGTGTCCCATTTTCTTTATCCACTCTTCACTTGATGGGCACTTAGGTTGATTCCATATCTTTGCATAATTATGAATTGTGCTGCAATAAACATATGAGTACATGTGTCTATTTGATATAATGACTCCTTTTCCTTTAGGTAGATACTCAGTAGTGGGATTGCTGGATCCAACAGTCAAGTCTATTTTTCGTTCCTTGAGGAATCTCCATATTGTTTTCCATAGAAGTTGTACTAATCTACATTGCCACAAACAGTGTATAAGTGTTCCCTTTCACTGCATCCATGCCAACATCTACTATTTTTTGACTTTTTAATAATGACCATTTTGACAGGGGAGAGGTGGTCCCTCATTGTGGTTTTAATTTGTATTTCCCTGATGATTGGTGGTGTTGAACATTTTTTCATATGTTTGTTGGCCATTTGTGTATCTTTTTTTAAAAAATATCTGTTCATGTCTTTTGTCCACTTTTTTTTTTCTTGCTGATTTGAGTTCTTTGTAGATTCTAGATATCAGTTCTTTGTTGGACATATAGTTTGTGAATATTTTCTCCCATTCTGTAGGTTGGCAGTTTACTCTGTTGATTGTTACTTTTGCTGTGCAGAAGATTTTTAGTTTAATTAAGTCCCATTTATTTATTTTTGTTTTTGTTGTATTTATTTTTGGGGTCTTAGTCATAAATTCTTTGCTTAGGCCAATGTCCAGAAGAGTTTTCCTAGGTTTCCTTCTAGAATTTTTATAGTTTTGGGTCTTACATCTAAGTGTTTAATCCATCTTGAGTTAATTTTCGTATATGGTGAGAGACAGGGATCCAGTTTCATCCTTCTGCATGTGGCCATCCAATTATTCTGATAGTTATTCAGGAGCACCATAGTTCCAATGTATCAGGAAGAAATTTACTATTAGACAGAAATAGCTTTCCTACAATCTTCCTGTTACGTAAAGGCCTTCCCCGCTAAATTTGAATTAGAGACAAAGCCTCAGTATCTGAGAGGAAAAGATTAAAACTTTGGATGTGTAGAGTATGCTCAAATTTAAATTTGACATGACAAACAAAATGGTCCACTGAGTTAGTCTCTATAGAAAATCAATAACCATACCAATATTATTCTGTAATTCTGTGACAGTTCCATGCTCAGCCAAGCCCTGAACTCTGACTTTGAATTTTACGGAACACCAAAACGTAGCAGAAATCCTTTATTTATTTGAGATGAGGAATACATGTAGGATGGAGGTATGAATGTCCTAGACAAGTTAGCTGATAATTATTTTTAGATTACATCAAGGACAAAGAAACTTACACAAATTGATATGAGCATGTGTTCACATAGCAAAAGGCAGTAGGCTGAGAAGAGTAAGGAGCTCACAAAACAAGCACTAACAAAGCAGGGGCAGTAAAAACAATGGGACCTTCTCACTATTCCTATTGGTAGCCCTGACTGGGACTGGCATGACCAGTGCTGGCACCGGGCCTGTCTGATGACAAAAAGGAACATATCACTCCCCTACACAAAACCCTCGAGTGGCTCCCTACTGCATTTAGAATAAAATCAAGACTCCCACTCATGGCACTCAAAGCTCTAGATGATCTGGATCCTGCCTACCTACCACTGCAGGCATGTCACATGACTTCCCCCTCGCTCTATGCCCTAGCTATTCTGGTCTGTCAGTTTCTTGAACAGCTTCTTTCCCACCTGCTATTTTGACTGTGATGTTCTTTCCTTGATTGTTCACATGGCAGGCTCCTTTTCATTCTTTAGGTTTCAGCTCAAAAGCTACTTGGTCAGAGAAGCTACCCCAGTAATCTTTTAAAGTTGGTTCCCTTCCCTTCATCATGTTTTTTTCAGCAACAGGGCTTATTTATTTCTCTCAGAGAATTTATCAAAAATACTAACATATTTCATTTTCTTATTGCATATCACAATGTGACACAATATTATTTATTCTTTTGTTCTCTCATTTATTCCTGTATCCTTAACTAGAAGGCAAGCTCTATGAAGGCAGGAACCATGATTGTATCAGTATATAGTCTAGGATACCTAGTAAAGGCTCAGTAAATACTTATTGAATGAATGAATATTGAAGAAGGGAATCAAGAGAGTTTTATTAAAAGAGTTTTTATGTATTAGTAGAAGGGATGAGTGAAGTATCTTGTCATTATATCAGAGCCCACACACATCTCCAGAATGCAATTAAAATGAGAGTTCCTGCTATTTAACTAAGAATTAAATTTAGCCTAGCAAACCCAGTCTGGCTTCAAGTTTTGTGGATTTTTCCACTGGAAGATCTCTTACATCTGTCACCTCTGTTCACTTCCAGCTGTTCCCACCTAGCTCAGACTTTCTCTTTGACTTCCTATCTGGCTTCCCTAACTTTGCTTCCTGCCTCAGAAACTCCATTTTGCATATTCTATCAGACCAATTCTTTATTATGATGATTGCGTCACGTAATTTCCCTTCTTCTAAAATCGCCAATGCTGCGGTTTTCTGCCATATCAAATCTAAGCTCGTCCCCAGATTCTGAAGGCTCTATGTAATGACTCAACGTCATCATCTCTGTTCTTCACAGCTCACCGCTGAGCACCACCTGAGGCAGATGAGGCATCTCATTTACCTAACAAACTGTGCTCCATTCCAGTCCCTGTGCCTTAGTGCAGGTTGTCCCTCTTACCTGAAATGTCCCTTTTCTTCTCTTCAAACCCCGCCATATATTATGGTCCAGGTTAATTTTCATCTTCTTTATTATATCTTCCCTAATTTAGTCCTCACTCATTTTCCTCTTCCCAAACTAAGTTTATATCATATTTAGTAATTATGTGCTAATTTATACTGTTTATTAACATTTTAAATCTTATTTTTCCAATCAGATTGCAAGCTCTTTGAGGGGAAGGATAATGTCTAGCATAGTTTTAAGCACAGACTAGAGATGAAAAAGAGAGGAAAGAAAGGAAAACATATTATTGAGTACCTTTTGTATCTCTGGCATAGTGTAGGTTTTGATACATATTTTTCACAAAAATTATTTTTTTACTGAGGTAAAATTCATACAGCATAAAATTAACCATTTTAAAAGATACAATTCAAAGGCACCTACTACATTCATAGTGTGTAGCCACCACTTCTATCCAGTTCTAAAACATTTTTGTCACTCCAAAAGAACCTATACTACTAAAGAGTTATTCTTCATTCCTCCCTCCCTGAGTCTCTGGCAAAAACAATCAATCTGCTTTCTGTTTCTACAGATTTACCTATTTGGGTATTGCACATACTATATTTTATGCCCACCTTCTCTCACTTGGCATAATTCAAGGTTCATCCATGTTATAGCTTATATCAGTACTTCATTCCTGGCTGGGCGTGGTGGCTCATGCCTGTAATCCTAGCACGCTGGGAGGCTGAAGCAAGAGGATTGCTTGAGCTCAGGAGTTCGAGAGCAGCCTGAGCAAGAGCGAGACCCCATCTCTAAAAAAAATAGAAAAATTAGCCGAGCGTGGTGGCACTCGCCTGTAGTCCCAGCTAGGGAAGATGAGGCAGGAGGATTACTTGAGCCTAGGAGTTTGAGGTTGCAGTGAGCTGTGATGATGCCACTGCACTCTAGCCAGGGCAACAGAGTGAGACTCTGTCGAAAGAAAGAAAAGAAAGAAAAGACAGAAAAGAAAGAGAAAGAAAAGAAAAGAAAGAAGGAAGGAAGGAAGGAAAGAAAGAAAAGGTACTTTATCCCTTTTGATGGCTGAATAACATACATTGTACATCTATACCATGACAGTTATATGTTCATCCACTGATGGACATTTGGGCTGTTTCTACCTTTTGCCTACTATGAATAGTGTTGTTGTGAACATTTGTGTACATGTATTTGAGCAACTGTTTTCAATTCTTCTTCTTCTTTTTTTTTTTTTTTTAGAGACAGGGTCTCGCTCTTTGCTCAAGCTAGAGTGCACTAGCATGATCATATGTCACTGCAACCTCAAACTCCTAGGCTCAAGTGATCCTCCCACCTCAGCCACTCAAGTAGCTAGGACTACAGGCATGTGTCCCCATGCCTAATTTTTTTATTTTTATTTTTTCTAGAGATGAGGTCTCACTATGTTGCCCAGCTAGTCTCATACTCCTTTCCTCAAGTGATCCTCCCTTCTTTGCCTCCCAAAGCACTGGGATTATATGCATGAGCCACTATGCCCAGCATGTTTTCAATTCTTTTGGGTAGATACTTAGCCGTAAAACTTTACTTAGCAGTAAAATTACTGGGTCATATAGCATTCTATGTTTAACTTTTTGAAGAGCCACTAAACTGTTTTCCACAGTGACTGCACTATTTTATATTCCCACCAGCAATGTACAAGAGTTCCTATCTCTCTACATTCTTACCAACACTTGTTAGTTTTTATTATAGCCATAACAGTGGCTATAAAATGGTATTTCATTGTGCATAATAACTGATGATACCAAATATCTTTCTATGAGCTACTTGTCCATTTGTATATCTTCTTTGGAGAAATGCCTATTCAAGTCTTTTATTCATTTTTTAATTGGGTTGTCTTTCTGTTGTTGATTTGTAGTTCATTGTATACTCTGGATACTAGACCTTTATCAGATGCGATTTGCAAATATTTTCTCCCATTTTGTAGGTTGTCTCTTCACTTTCTTGATAATGTCTTTTGATGTACAAAAAAAAATTTTTTTGTTTTGTGTGTTTTTTTCTTTTTTTTTTGAGACTGAGTCCTGGCCAGAGTGCAGTGGCCTCATCATAGCTCACTGCAACCTCAAACTCCTGGGCTCAAGAGATCCTTCTGCCTCAGCCTCCCAAGTAGCTGGGGCTACAGATGTACTACACCATGCCCCACGAATTTTTCTATTTTTCGTAGAGATGGGGTCTCACTCTTGCTCAGGCTGATCTCAAACTCCTGGCCTCAAGTGACTCTCTGTCCTTGGCTTCCTAAAGTGCTGGGATTACAGTTGCAAGTCACTGCTCCAGGCCAAGACAGTCTTGCTCTGTCACAACTGCAGTGGTGTGATCATAGCTCCCTGTAACCTCCAACTGCTGGGCTCAAGTGATCCTCTTGCTTCAGTCTGCCAAGCTGCTGGGCCTACAGATGTGCATCACCACGCTCAGCTAATTTTTTAAATTTTTGGTAGAGAAGAGGTCTTGCTATGTTGCCCAGGCTAGTGATCCTTCTACCTTGGCCTCCCAAAGTGCTGAGATTACAGGCATGAGCAACTGTGCCCAGCCAAAATTTTAAAATTTTGATGAAGTTCACTTTATCTTTTTGTTTGTTTTTGTTTTTGCTGTTTTTGGTCGTGCTTTTGGTGTGATAGCTAAGAATCTATTGCCCAATCTAAAATTATGAGGATTTAACCTCTATGCTTTTTTCTAAGAGACTTACAGATGTAGCTCTTACATGTAGGTTAGGTTGTTGATTCATTTTGAGTTAATTTTTGTATATCATGTGAGGCAGGGTCCAATTTCATTCTTTTGCAAATAGATAACCAGTTGTCTCAGCACCATTTGTTGAAGAGACTATTCTTTCCCTCTTGAATGGACTTGGCACCCTTGCTGAAAAGCAATTGGCTATAGATGTATGGATTTATTTCTGGACTTTCAATTGTATATTATATTGGTCTATATATGTACTCCTATGCCATTACCACAGTGTTTTCATTACTGTAGCTTTGTGGTAAGTTTTGAAATTTGGAAGTAAGTCTTCCAACTTTGTTCTTCTGTTTCAAGATTGTTTGGGCTGGCCGGGTGCGGTGGCTCACGCCTGTAATCCTAGCACTCTGGGAGGCCGAGGCGGGCGGATTGTTTGAGCTCAGGAGTTCGAGACCAGCCTGAGCAAGGGCGAGACCCCATCTCTACTAAAAAAAAATAGAAAGAAATTATCTGGACAACAAAAATATACAGAAAAAATTAGCCGGGCATGGTGGCATATGCCTGTAGTCCCAGCTACTCGGGAGGCTGAGGCAGAAGGATCGCTTGAGCCCGGGAGTTTGAGGTTGCTGTGAGCTAGGCTGACGCCATGGCACTCACTCTAGCCAGGGCAACAGAGCGAGACTCTGTCCAAAAAAAAAAAAAGATTGTTTGGGCTATTCAAGGTCCTTTGTGATTCTATATGAATTTGAAAATTGGCTTTTCCATTTCTGCCAAAAAGGCTGCTTGGATTTTGATAGGCACTTCATTGAATTTATAGATTGCTTTGGGTATACTGACATTTTAACAACATTAAGCCTTACTACAGATAGTGTACAGAAACACAACTCCTTTTTGTAGATAGATACTGTACCCTGCAACTTTGCTGAATTCATTTTATTAGCTCTAGTGGTTTTTGTGTGTGTAGATCCTTTTTGACTCTTTCATTTTCTCCTTCTGGGACTCCCATATGCATGTTTTGTAAACTTGACAATGTTGCACAGGTCTTTTAGATTCTGCTCATTTTCCCATATCCTTTTTTCTTTCCCCAGACTGGGTATTTCAATTGTCTATCTTCAAGTTCACTATTTCTTCTTCCTACTCAAATCTGTTGTTTAACTCCTCTGGTGAATTTTTCATTTTAGGTATTGAACTTTTCAGCTCCTGAATTTCTATTTGTTTCCTTTTTATAATTTCTGTGTTTTTGCTGATATGCTCTATTTGTTCCTACATTGTTTTCCTAGTACCCTCTTGTCCACGGTTTCCTTTAGCTCTTTGAGCATATTTAACACAGCTGATTTAAAGTTGTTGTCTGGTTAAGTCCAATGTTTCATCTTCTTCTAGGATCATTTGTCAATTTATTTTTTCCAGTGAATAGGCCATTCCGTCCTGTGTCTTTGTATGCCTTGTAATTTTTTGTTGAAAACTGAGCATTTTGAATATTACCGTGTGGTAACTCTGGATATCAGATTCTGCCTCTTTCCCAGAGTTTGCTGTCGCTTATTTTGTCCCTGTAGTTGCTCCTTTATTTAGTGACTTTTCCAAACTATTTTTGAAATGTCTCTATTCCTTTTTGCGTGTGGTCTGTTCTTTTGGTGGTCAGCCAGTGATCTACAGAGATTTCATTAAAAGCTGAAATGTAGTCACTTCTTTCTTCATTAAGCATTCCTCTGGTTGCTTTAAGTATTTATTAGATTTCAGAATTCTGAAAAAGTTGATTCTGTTAGTTTTTACTAGCTTAATGGTTTTCTTAGTGGAGGGATCAATTCTTGGAGCTCCTTACTCTGTTTTTCTGTGATATCACTTGATAGTAGGTGGTTGCTAACCACTCAGGGGGTTCTTCGGCACTTGAGAGCCCTTGATAGAGGAGCAGACACCCAGAGAGATGTGCTGAGCTCTGGCTAAGCAGTCTCAGGACTCTCAGGGAGGAAGGATGAAATAGAAAGGTCAGCTGGCATAAGCCAGATCCCCATGCTTCGGGGAGGTAAAAAATAAGGAAAGGTAAACTCTGTCTCAGGTGTGTGCTCTCTTGACCAGAGGAGGAACCATGGCCACTCACAAAATTCTTACAGCATTTTTATAGATGAGTCTAATTAGGCCTAGAGAGACCTAAAATCACATAAATAATTTCAGAGCTAGAATCAAAACCTAGTTCTAACTCAAAAAGCCAGGCCTTTTCTACTATATTAATATTATGCTGCATCTGCTTTATAGACTATGACTATTAAATCTGAATGTGACATGGGTTATCCCATTGATGACCAGAATTGATTAGGCTTGTATGACTGGCTAAGCCAGCTTCTTTTTCCCTCATCTCTCCTTGTACTTTCCTGTAGGAATTGCCTGCTTGGCCAGAGATGACCTTTCCAGAGCAAAGAGCTACTGCTACTTAGGTGCTTTCTAAACAGACCTATCTCTTAAGGTCCAAGATTATTTTACATTTTGTTTCAAAGGAAGTTTTCATGAATATGACTAATACCAATTTATAATGTGGAACAAGTATAGACTCAACTTACAGGCTTCAGTTTTTGAGAAAAATTCTATTAAGATAACTTGTTCTTAGGCTGACATAATGCCTCATCATATTTTATTCTACTGAGAAAGGTTTGACATTTTAAAAAGTTATTTTAAAATTTTTCTAAAAATGTAATTAACTCACGAAAGCCTCAAGAGAAGAACACAGACAAAATTAGCCCAGTACCATATGGTAAAACAAATGTAGACATCAAGAACAGCCCAGAAATAGTTTCTGTACCTCAGAACCTAGGGCTTTTGTCAGATCAGTACGATAAAAGCAAGCCATACTTTCAATGTAAACCAACTGTAAATTTAGGGTATGTGAACAAGAAAGCACTATTGGCCTGCATTGTGGGAAATGGAGGTAATGATTATTCTCTGTGGGGTTCACATTCCTGAATGTTTCTTTATTTTTAATATAAGCTAGTTTCTAGGAGATTTTCTAAGGCAGAAACCACTAAAATAATCCAGTGAGAAGTCACCACTACAACTATAGCTGAGCTAATGGAAAAGATGACCTAGTCCATACCATTTAGTAACAGAATGTGACTTTCTTGGTGGTAGTGCCAGGGCAGCAACAAGGCAGGAAGACCATCCCGCCCTTTTCAAAACATTCCAGTAAAGTATATTGATACGTACAATTTACTTTGAAAGGAATAAAAAATGATGGGTAGATAAAGAGATAGGTAGATAAATAGACGTGATAAAATGAGATGGCAAAATAATGATAAAATCAAGGTTGTGGGTCTATGAGGGTTTGTTGTAAAATCCTTTCAACTTTTTTGTATATCTGAAAATTTTCCTAATAAAATGTTGGGGGAAAAACACAAAAAGGAAAAGCATTCTAATAGGGCACACAAATAAGACAAACTTTGGAAAGCAGTTTCTTTAAGGGATTTAAGAACCACTCCAGACTCCAATCAGTGTGTGTATCTCTTCAGTGTATATTGGGCTTGCGGTAGACAAATGAATTCTTTCTCGGAAATAGTTTCTGTGATACCATCAATAATTATAATTATATATCTAGGCTTACAGAGAAAACTTACCTTTCTTTAACTAAGGCAAAGAGTAAGCCTTCAAATAAAAATGCATTAAGGCTAACAGACCTGTCTGCTATAGCATGGGGGAAGAGGAGAAGGGGAAGTGGGGACAAAAGTGGGGGCTCTAACTAGATTTTGACTAAAGCATATTTATTTGTGGAAAACAACCATGAATCATTTTAAAAGAAGTTAGTCACAGGACTGGCAGAAGAAGGGGTGAGTGTAACACAGCCAAGGCCTGGTGCAAACAAAAGCAGAGCTCTATTTCCTTACATTCTTCCATAATGACTATATAGTCTAACCTGGAAGTACTCTGTTCCTCAGAGCAAAAGATAATTTCAGGCTCATTCTTAGGGTTTATGTCATACATGCTATTCTCCACACAAAACATAGGAAAAACACACGTGCTTCAGACAAAACCTGGTACCACACTAGCACCAAACATAAGGCAAAAAACACACTTACTTTTTCTTAAGAAATACTTAAACCAAGGTAGGGGGCTCCTTTGTTTACTGAGTTTCTGGAAGGGCTCATTCTTCCACTTACAAGAGTCAAGTCTGTTGTTTATTCCTGGTGTTTAGGAATAGGACTAGAGTAGGCAGCTATTCCTACCCCAGGAAATGAGTTTTTGAAGAACATAAAACAATTTGAAGCAGGTCCTAAAAAACAGTCTAAAGATAATAGTGTGAAAAATGTTCAGTCTAGATAAATTGTTTAAAAAAAAAAAAAAGAAAAATAAATAAGGCAGAATCACTTTTGGGGTGAGCAGGGAAACATATAGCAGAGTGAGTAAAACTGTAGACTCAGAGCCAGGCTGCCTCAGTTTGTATCCTGTCTCTGTCATTTACTAGCGGTGTGACTTTGGACTAGTTACTTATGTTACTGATATCTCAGTTTCCTTATCTTTAAAGCTTAGGATAGTGTCTGGCAGTTAACTGCTATCACTGTCTATATCATTAAGCCAAAAGAGACACCCAGTGTAACTGTAATCACTCCCCTCTCACACAAACTTATTTAAAACAGAACTAAACAAAAAGGATACTGAAAACATATTAACTCTTTTTGAATCCTCTTCCCTTTGAGGCTTATGCCTTATCTCCATTCTTCCTTTTACCACCCAACTTTTTGAAACAGCCATGCTTACAATCTTTACTTTCACAGCAGTAATTCACAGCATGGCTTCTACCCATATTACTCTGCTAAAATTGTTTTGGTTAAAGTCACTAAAGACTTTGTAACTGTTAAATCAAACTATTTATTTTCAGTCTTTATGCTTCTTAATCTCTTTTGTATTTCACACTATTAACCAATCCCCACTTTTTGAAATACTTTCCCTTATTGGGCTTAACATGACAGCACTTTCTTCCAGTACTTTTCTTGTTCTCTATTCCTCATATATCTTTAATGATTCCTCTTTTCTGCCCATCCCTAAAATACTGCCAACCCTCAATTCTACATTCTATTGTTTTTTCTTCTTAATCTCAATCCAGGAACAGACTAATAGCTTTCACAACTAGGTAAGTGGTGATGGTGCCCAGTGACGGAGTACTATCAGGGCCTACTCTTGATCTCATTCCTAAACTCCTGCACAGCATTTCCAACGACTTACAAAAGTAATCTACTTGGATAGCCAATAGAAATATCAAACATACAGTGTTTAAAACTAAAATTATCTCACTCACCTTAATCTATTCTTTTTTCTTCCATTTGTTTATCATAGTTAATGAAATATCACCACTGTCTGGTCTTCCAAGATAGAAACTTGGGACTTACCTAGAATTGATTCTTCCTTAATCATTATCACTAATTTATCACAGGTCTCATCAATTATTCTTGAGGAATATCTCTCAGACACAATCCTTTTCTCTATTCCCTCTCCATTGCTACTTATAGTGCTGTAACCTTGGAGGAGTTGCTGGATCACTCTAAGCCTCATTTTTGTCATCTGTAAAATGAGGATGATAAGAGTATCTACCTGACAAGTTTAAATGAGTATGTTGTTATAGCTTAGCTCAGAACCTAGTAAATTCTCAATGAATGATAATCATTTAATTTGGGTTCTCAACATCTGTTGCTTTTACCATGTAAACAGACTTTTAATGAATAACATTTCATCTTTCACATCCCTTCTGTATACAGCTACCAAATATACGTATGATGATGTCAATTCCTACACTTCTACCCTCGCATCTCATTAACTCATCCTACCACACTCATCCAACCTAGTAATCTGTCATTACAGTTCTTGTCATAAGGTATGTATATTCAATAATGTTTAATAAATGAATTTATGCATAAAAAAGTTAATATGAATTTTTGGTTTTGGTAGAACAGGAAGGCTAGAGGAAGACAGTTACAGGATGTAAACCCGGGACTTTAAAAATCACTGCTCTGTACTATAATAATAAAAGGAAACAAATCACTTGTTTGCCACCTTTCAGGAATACGTTCCTGTTCCAAGGCCAGTGTCATAAACAAAGCAGCCATTAAGTAACAAAATAGGGACGAAAAATTGTAATTTTCCAAGCTCTGTGAATATCACAAGGCAAGGCCTCGATGCTGGCTGAGATGCTGATAATCGGTGAATAGCATTTTCTACAGGAAACTGAGGGAAGGGGGAAAATGTGCCTCAGAGTTAGTATTCAGAGAAGATGGTATGAATTTTTTTTAATGACTATTTTTCTTTCATCTAGAAAAGTAATTCAGAAGGCTGGATCTACATTCATCCATTTAGTAACTAATGTCTGGCTAATGCTACATGTGTGGTTTATTGTTAAGCAAATAATGACTATTTAATTCTTCATTATTATAGGTACTATCTGCATTTTAGCTTATGGAGAACCCAATTTTAACAACCAAAACAGTTACTTTCTAATGAGACATGGGTTTACACTCTGCTCCACTTCATCTGTAACACTCTTTTTGAAAACTTGACAAGAATTTCCACTCTGGCCAAGATGGAGTAACCAGGACTAGATTAACCCTTCCACCTAAAATAATAAACAAACAAACCCCCAGACAAAATACATAAAACAATGGGTTTTAAGACCCTGGACATAAAGCCAAGGAAAATAACAATTCCTGAGAGATGGAAAACAAATGAGGCAAACCCTATGACTGCCTGCTTACTGCTGAGAGAATTTCCACGCCACAATGTAAGGAGGGAGAATTCCAGTTTCCAATTTTACATATAAGGAGCTTGGAAGTCGTCCCTTCACACTAACAAGTAAAAAGCTGAATAGACTGAAAATCAGCAACTCTTCCAGGATCTGTAAGAGGTAAGGACACAAGGGAAACTACTGTCTCAAGATTGAAGAGACAGAGGCAAATACAGGGAGTCCCGGTTAATTGGAGCAGAGACTTATTATGAGTGGAAGATACAGCAGGAACCAGTGCAAGGGCAGGAAAACCTGAATTGCAATTGATGAATTACTGGAGGCTCCACATGCACAAGTCTGAGAGTTAAAAACTCCAGGGGTACCCAAGGATAGGGGCCCTTACAATTTTGTGCGATTTACCTCCAGGAGCCCAACCAGGTCCTCACAATAAACATCAAAGAAAAATCTCCTCAGGTTTCTGGCAGAGGAATGGGAAAAGTAACCATCTTGAAATATGCTAAAGCATATCCTTCTTAACAAGGCCTGCCCTCAGGAGAAACTAGTTAACCAGAGCCTAACCTGCTGGAGTACTATCAGTGACTGACTGACCTAGAAGGGAAATATCCAATTCCAGTCAGCCCTAGCATTCCATGTGGGAAAGGGAAATACCCAACTCTCTAGCCCACTCTAGTCCTCCTCTTCTACCTAAGGGATGGGGGGACCCTGAGAAACCCTTACGAACTCTACAGTCCAGAGGCACAAGCTCACTAAAAAACTGAGAACTACTCACAGAACTACAGAATGCTCCCCGCCCACCCCGCCGTCACAGCTCACTGCCACATTACTAAAGGCCTATTTACAGAACTTCCTTTTTACCCAGTATATCATGTCCAGCTATCAAGAAAAAAATTCCAAGGCATACCAAAAGGCAAAGAACACAATGTGAAGAGACAGAGCAAGCATCAGAACCAGACATGGCAGAGATGTTGTAATTAACAGACTGGGAATTTAAAACAATTATGATTAACATGTTAAGGGCTCTGGATAAAGTAGGCAACATGCAAGAACAGATAGGCAATGTAAGCAGAGAGTTGGAAATTCTAAGAACCAAAAAGAAATGTTAGAGCTCAAAAGCCCTGTAACAGAAATGAAGAATGCCTTTGATGTGACTATTAATAAACTGGACATGGCTGAGTAAAGAATCTCTGATTTTGAGGATACCTTAAAAGAAAACCGTAAAACTGAAAAGTGAAGAGAACAAAGACTGAAAAAAAATAGAATGAACTATCTGGGGACTGTGGAACCATTATAAAAGGTCTAAATAAGCATAATGGGGAATACCAAAAGGAGAAGAAAGAAGGAAAGGACAGAAGAAATATTTGGAACAATAATGACTGAGAATTTCCCCCAAATTAATGTCAGACACCAAACCACTGGAAGGTTGGAGAACACCAAGCAGGACTAATGCCCTCAAAACTTTATTTAGACATATCACTTTTGACCTACAGAAAATCAGCTGTTAGGGTTACTGGGATATTTCTTTATTGTGCTTTTGATGTCTGTAGAACGTATAGTGATATTCACTCTTTCATTCCTGATATTAGTAATTTGTGTTTTCTCCTATTTTTCTTAAGCACTCTTAGTAAGGGTTTATAAATTCTGTCTTTTCAAATACCTAATTTTTGACTTTGTTAATTATTGCTAATGTTTGACTATTTCCTACTCCACTGATTGCTGCTCTTACCTTTATTATTTTCTTCCTTTCATTAACATTCCTAGGTGTATTAGTTTCTTATGGTTGCCATAACAAATTACCACAAACTTCATGGCTTAAAACAATCAAAATTTATTCTCTCACAATTCTGGAGGCTAGAAGTCCAAAATCAAAATGTTTCCAGGGCCACTCTCCCTCTGAGACTCAGGGAGTCTTGACTGTTCCGAGCTTCTGGTGGCTCCCAGAAATCTCTGGTGTTCGTTGGCTTGTGGCTCCATCAGTCCAATCTCTGCCTCCATCTTTTTTTCTTTTGATATTCAGAACATATCAACCTCCATCTTCACAGGGGCTTCTTCCTTACATATTTCTGTGTGGCTTTTTGTCCTTTTAAAAGGATATCAGTCATTGGATTTAGGGCCCACCCTAGTCTATTATGACCTCATTTTAATTTAATTACGTCTGCAAAGGGCTTATTTCCAAAAAGATCACGTTCTTAGGTTCTGGGCAGACATGAATTTTTGGGGGACATTATTCAACCCATTACACTGGGTTTATTAGACAGATTTTAGAGGCTCTGAATTCTGTTATGTTACTCTCAAGTATGCTGATTTTTGTTCAAGTTAACTCAAATTCTCCCCGGGATAAGCAGCAGCTGAAATCTCTTAGCTCTTTCAGCCTCTGGATGCTTCTTTTTTTTTGCCAAGCTTATTGAGATTTCCTATACATATATATGATTCAGCAGTCGCCCAAGGATCTTGGGCAGAGTTTACATGTACATTTTGGGATCCACCTCCTCTGCAGCTCCCTTTTTTCTAGGATCTCCTTGCTAACTTTCCAGCGTTTTGCCAGCCTTGGAATTCTGTCCTTTGATATTCCAAGCAACCAAAGCTGTGTCATTCTGTCACCTGAAGCCATCCACAGACTGGAAAGAGCTCTCAAGCAAAATGCCACAATTTGAAAATACACTGTTTTTGGTCCCTATATTTCAAATGTTAACTAGCTTCCCACTTCATCTGCTTTTTGCCTCTCTCTAGTGTCTTCAATAGTTACTTTTTGTATTTTGTTCATATTTTATAATTGTTACCTATGGAAGACTTAGTCCAACCAAGCAACTCCACCATTAACAAAGTTGGGATTCAGGCGTGTTGTTTTTATTATGGCTTTAAAATGCTTTTATAAAGTGCTCATTTATTTGTCAGGCGAAAGGTGCCAGATAATGATTTTACCTCATTACTCTGACAGGAGGATTTTCAGCTCAATTTATTTTTTTAATTCTCAGCAATGATTTCTTATAGCAAAACCAGTATAAATATCTATGCGTGTTAGTTAAGGTAAATACACCTAGTGAAGTCCCAGAAGCATTCAGCACAGCCACATGTCCTTGTATATCTGTATTAAACAAACTCTATCCAGCAATTCTTTTAACCCTATCAGATTTTCTCCTAATAAAGAGAAACAGACAAAGCAGTAACAAAGGTATTTAAACAAGTCATTTTTAGTGAAAGGAAAAAAGGAAGAAAACAGAAATAAAAGTGAATAAGCATGGAAAGATATTCATCATATCTTAGATAATGGGAAGGACTCTTAAAAGAAGCAATTCTTTAAAAAAGAGAAGGCAAAGGATCAACCTTCACTATTAGCGGATGTTTTCAATAATTAAGAAGATAATACATTTATTTAACAGTGTATACAGAGAGTAGATCTATACTTCAAGACCAGGTTTTACTTTTTTACCCAACAATTGAAAAAATATACATCTGGGGTTCAGTTTTTATTTTAGCTATCAAGACTGAAAAGTACATTTCATCCTGAGATTTGGCAAAGCTGTGGAATATGAGAGTGTGACAGAGAATCACGGAGACAGGTAAAAGAAAGAAAAGATCTGGATTCTAGTTCAGAGTTTATTTTTGTGCTACTCTGGGCAAATGAATTAACTCCTTTTGGAGGCAGTTTCATCAAAGGTAAAGCAAAGGAATTGGATGAGATCTTTAAGATTCTTTCTTAGTACTCAAAAAAAAGCTTTCTGTGAATCAGATTTTGAACAAATGGGAATTGAGCTATACTGCATATGAACTAAAGATGACTCAAATGTTATTTCCCTTGCTTCCTCACAGAACCCGCTTGCCCATTTATTTCCCCCCACTTCCTCATAATCTTTTGCAAAAACAGGGTGTCTGAAAAGAAATCTCTAGAATTGAAGATTCTCAGTCTAAAACCTTCCTGGAAGTCAACCTAAAACCTTTATATTACTCGTAAGACATAGGAAAAAAAACCAGGTTGAAAAAGAGGGAGTTTTCCTTGGAAACAGTATAGGAGTTTCCTTTTAAAAACACTATGTTTGCCAGGCATGGAGGCTTATGCCTGTAATCCTACCAGTTTGGGAGGCTGAGGTGGGAGGATTGCTTGAGGCCAGGAGTTCAAGACCAGCCTGGACAACATAGTGAGACCGTCTCTAAAAAAAAAATAAATAAATAATTAGCTGGGCATGGTGGTGCATGTGGGCAGTCCCAGCTACGCAGGAGGAGGATTGCTCATGTCCTGGAGTTTGAGGTTATGGTGAGCTATGATGAGGTCATTCCACTGTAGACACTGTCACAAAAAAACCCACCATGTTCACCAATAAAGCTTTTAAAATAGGAAACATTTGACAAAACATTTATAACTAGGTCAACATAGCTTTTTTTGTTCTAGATCGGCGGTCCCCAACCTTTTTTGCACCAGGGGCTGGTTTCATGGAAGACAATTTTTCCACGGACTGGGGGAGGTGGGGCGATGTTTTGGGATGATTCAAGCATATTACATTTACTGGGCAGTCAAACTTCTCTGCTAATGATAATCTGTATTTGCAGCCACTCCCCAGCGCTAGCATCACTGCCTCAGCTCCACCTCAGATCATCAGGCATTAGATTCTCATAAGGAGCGCGCAACCTGAATCCCTTGCTTGCACAGTTTACGGTAGGGTTCGAGCTCCTATGAGAATCTGATGCTAGTGCTGATTTGACAGGAGGTGGAACTCAGGCAGTGATGTGAGCAATGAGGAGTGGCTGTAAATACAGATGAAGCTTCCCTCGCTAGCCCACCACTCACCTCCTGCTGCACAGCCCAGTTCCTAACAGGCCATGTACTGGTACTGGTCTGTGACTCGAGGGTTGGGGACCATAGTTCTAGATTATTGGTCTTGAAGGTGAGCTACGACATTTCTTTTTGGGGATATCAAAACTGGCTATTTTAATTACTTGAAATCTAAGATAAATTTTTTTTTTTTTTTTGAGACAGAGGCTTGCTCTTTTGCCTTAGCCTCCTGAGTAGCTGGGACTATAGCCACACATCACCATATCTGGCTAATTTTTCTATTTTTAGTAGAGATGGGGTCTCATTCTTGCTCAGGCTGGTCTCTAACTCCTAAAGCTCAGCAATCCTCCTGCCTTAGCCTCCCCCAGTGCTAGGATTACAGGTGTGAGCCACTCTGCCCAGCCTGAGATAAAAACATTTTAAGTGAACTCTCATTCACTTAAAATAGCTATGGCCCTACAAATGAAATTCTCCAGTTCTGAAATTTTATGAGTATCTGGGGAAGATACTCCACAAAAAAATCTTTCACACACTACAAGACTGGAAAGCTTGTATCATTTCACTGAATTAAAAAAATGTTTTGCAAAGTGTTATGTAAGCAAATTTGTTAGCATTATGGTTACTTTAATAGAATTAATGACTTTTGGGGAAAATGATAAAAAAGATTACTTGGGAAGCTGATTCTTTAAGTCTAATTTAGATCAAAATATAAAAATGCCTTTATGGTATGTTGTTTTCCTTCACTGCAGTTAGGTATTTAAAAATATTTTCAGTGACATACCTTGCAGAGTTAGATGTCATGATTAGAATTTCTCTCATGTTACTCCACAGTCTTTCTTTAAATGATGTATTATTTAGTGCAAGAGGTCAATATGTGCCAATGAGAAGATTACATGGTGTATAGACTGTTCTTTCTCAAAGGTTCTTTCTTTCTTGCAGGTCTTGTGGAAGGACTTGTTGTGTATTAGCTATTGTTTGGGTTTTCAAACTTTTAAGACATAATTTATATTTAAGACTGGTTTGTGTAAAAATCAGATCTGTGTACCTATTGGGAACTACTTTAACAAATAGTGATTTGCTTTAAAAAATTATAGGCAGACTACTTCAAAAAGCATAGAGTAGTTTCTAGCAGACATTCAAAGACTTCCAGTCAAATTTTTAGGTACTTTCCAGAAGAGCTAGTTGGGGGTGAAGGGAACAACCTCATACAACTAAAGCTTCCAACCTACCATTCTAATATTTATGGATGGGCAGTTATGTGCATAAAACCTTATCTCTGGATTGTGAATTTACCTAAGAAGAAAGAAATTTAATCTTAACCTGTAAAAATAAAATAATGAACAAAGAGATGGAAAAGACTGATGGAAATATTCCCTTGTAAATGTGAGAGCCAGCCCAGCAATGATCAAGATGACTAAGCAGCCTCAAGGATGTGTGACTCAGTGGGCTAATGCAAGAGCATTTAGCTTCATGACATGCCTCTTAGTCATCTTCATAAAGGATTCTTTGTTTCAGAAAAGTAAGGGACTCATAAATTGTGTGAAGCACTGATTTTATTTGATAAAAATTAAATTCACTGTTTTGACAAAGCCCAGTTAACTGTAGCAGGGCCAATTTCACATAAATTCTTCCAGTGAATCGGGCTATCATTTGCACATATGCCCTCCAACCTAGTGTCTACTAAAGGAACTAATAACTAAACATGAAGCCTCTGAATGGCTTTTTATGTAGTGGGATTTAGTAAAAGTCCTAAGAAAACCAACATATATTAAGAAATGAAGTTTTAATTAGTAATGTGTAATCTCTTCAAGCAGAACAGTGTGATTATAATTTAACATCAAGCAGGTTAGGGTCTTATTATTAATAATTTGTTGTTAATTTACCCCAAGTAGCTACTATTAAAAGTCACCATACTAGAATTTGCTTTGTGTATTTTAACTCCCACTGGTACCCTTTGTTCTGTCATAAGATTTACTACATTTATCCATAAAAAACAACTATCTCTTCCTTCCTTTTAAGAGGCAGCAAACTAGTTTCTGTCTTTCTCTGTAGAATGAGGGATTTCATTAAGATGGCTAGAAAGAATGAAAGGTTTCAGGTGGATAATCTCTAGCCTAACTCCACATTAATATACTAGTGACTAAATTTAAAAAATATGAACTCTGAAATAATTTTAAAACCTTAAGAACTTTAATAAGGTTAAATTAATTCAAATTAATATCCATGAAAGACATTAGGCTTTGGGACCAGAAAAGGTACTTGTGGGTAAGAGTATACAGCCAGCTATATACTCTGCACTAGTACACAACCCTTTTGTAACTATTCTAACATTAAAGCTCAAGCTCTTGGAAGGCTAACAGCTAGGAATCTACTAACTTGCTGCAATGGGATCTTGGACAATGCACTTATGTGACCTTCTCCCCATTGTTGGGCTGGGTTTCTGGAAACATCAATTTCAGTAGAGCAGTTGTTCAAAACAGCTGTCATGAAAAGTCAAAAAAAGGACTTTTTGCTAATGAAGCAAATGTTAATGTTAATACCTCACTTGAAGATCTAAATTCTAGCTCATATGTTACCCCCCAAACTTCTGCTTCAGCGGTCAAGACTATTATGATCAAACAATTGCAGTTACTATTAAGGCAATTGTTAAATGAATTGCGCTTGTACTCTTAAACCATGTTCATGGTTCTAACCAGCTCTTGAACTATACTTGTTTTGCATTTCTATAAACAGACTATATGGTCCTTGAGGCATAAAACTTAAATTACAATGGTATCCTCTAAACCAGTGGTTTTTAAAGTGTGGTTTGGGGATTCCTGGGGGTTCTCAAGATATGTTCTGGGGATTTGCAAAGTCAAAACTACTTTTATAATACTAAATAGTTATTTGCCTTTTAACATAAATTTAACGTACTACTTTTAATTTCTAATATGATAAGTATCAATTCAACTTATACAAATAAAAGCCTTTTAGGGTCGGTCCTCAATAATTTTTTAAGAGTATAAAGGGGTCCTGGGACCAAAAAGTTTGAGAAATACTGCTCTTAACAGAACAGTACAAGACTCTGCCTATATGGAACTCCCAATAAATGCTTACCACCTCAAATGCTCTTTAGACGTACATCCCTATATTATTTCAGACAGTCTCTATACTTGGAATCAGTCAATAAACTTAGTACCCATACGCTATAGCATACATGACCATTAACTACCATAAAAGACCCAGGCTCACTTAAAACTAGCATTGTGATTAAAGAGCTATTTCATAGAATGTGTTGGAGTAATACTTTAAAATGTAGAATGATATACCTCTACTCTAAAGTGAAAAAATAAGCCTTAATCCACACTAAAAAAGGTTTTCAATCACTTTATTACTTTTTGGGGGGGTAGTTTTACTTCAATCATAATTTCAGAAGAAAAATATGTAAAAATGAAAGATGACCACAATTTGTATATTCCTTTAAATAAAATTAGAAAGCAAAATGTGACATGTTTTTCAAAATTATGCCAGGAAAACACATCTGATTCTTTTTCTAAAATAAAGTACAATGTTTTGGATATAATAATCACAAATTATAAAGGCTTGCCAAGCAGGTCTATAGAAACACAAGGAAAGTCTATCTGTCCAAGTTTGCTTTCTTTTCTTGACAATGTGTTTTACGTCATATCACAAGCCATACAATTCTTCTATAAACAGGGATCAAGATAATACATTATATTTTGAGGGAAGATTATTGTCCAGGGCCTCTGAGTTCTAAACTAAAGTATGCTAATATTAGAAGGACAAAATACTGCTAAGTAAACACTCTGTTTCCATGAATCAAGGCACCCACCTGGATGGCATTTTCTAACCATTTAGACTGCTAAAAGCAAAGTTATGAAAAATAATAACAACTTCAAGGAGCTGAAATGCAAATGTCATAGCACCTTCATCATTGGACTACTCCAGCTTTAAGTATTAATGTAAACAGTTGAGATACTATTTACAAGGGATAATAATTTAGTATTGCTAGAAATGCATTATTTAGGCAGAGGGCTTCCTAAAGACTTAGGTATTCTTTGGAAAAATCTTTGGATGTACCTTTGTTGTCTTACTGAATGTTTAGGCTGAAGTGCAAGACAACAGAAAAGATCTTTATTGTATTCTAGATAGAACTGGTATCTGTGTGTAACCACCAAGCTCACCAGGATGTATCTGTCAAATACTTTACTAAATTTTTAGATACTAGAAGCAGGTAAGGGCTATCACACAGCAATAGAACTAAACATGAAGTAGTCCCCTAAATTACACAGCTGAAATCCGTCAATTAATTTTGTTTTCTATATAGTGTAATATCTATGGTTCAATGATGAACAAAGCAAAAATAAATTCAATAATGTATGTTTTTCAGTGATGAGATGAAAGATGATGTCAATGTGGCAGATTTTCAATCAAATGTGAAGGTCCATATAGATCTGTAGTTCTGGTCAATCTTTTTTTTTTTTTTTTTGAGACAGGGTCTTGCATTGTCACCCAGGCTGGAGTGCAGTGACACAATCACAGCTCACTGCAGCCTCAAACTCCTGGGCTCAAGTGATCCTTCCACTTGAGTCTCCCGAGTAGCTGAGACCATAGGCACAAACCACCATGCCTAACTTTTTTTTTTTTTTTGAGACAGTGTCACTATGTTGCCCAGGCTGGTCCTAAACCCTTGGCCTAAACCGATCTTCCTGCCTCGGCCTCCCAAGGTGCTGGGAATACAGGTGAGCCACTGTGCTCAGCATCAATCTTCTTTATTTTAGCTGTGCATTCTGGTCTTGGCACAAATCAATTATTTGGTTTTTTGATTAAATTTATCCAGTCGTTGAATATAATCAATCTAAACCAGTGCTTGACATAATTCCATTTTCAGGACTGTAAATACACAGTTGTATACACCAAGCAACTGATATATGGCAAACTGAAGAAATGTCAAGCAGGATGGACAAAAGGATTGAGAACTAAAAGTATGACTGAGGTTATCAACTATTGTTGATGGGAGGTATGGTAATTGTTACAATACAATCTTTTTATGCTCCTATTTGCTTAGCCATCATTGAAAAACTGTGAGCACAGTGATGTCTAGAATGGACAGCAGATATGTATAATTCCTCCCTGTGGAAATTATGCATGTGGTATTATACTGCTTAGGGCAGAGCATAGCACAAGGGGGGAGGAGGACAGCAAAGGAAAAAAGGATAGAATCTATAAAATAAAAAAAAGCACTTGATGAGTAGAAATATGGATTGCTAGAAATTAGAGAAAGCAGACTATCTGTTAAAGCTATCAGAGATAGTTTGGTTCATTTTGAGCAAACAAGAGGCACAGAGATACCAGTAACAGCCCCTCAACTAGAACATCTTTATAACAAAATGAAAATCTTTGAAAAGATCAGGTGCCAGCTCGTAGAAGCATGTAGCATGCCACAAAGAAACAGGTGCCTGAGTGGGAAAAGGATAAGTTGTATGGATCTTGCCAGGTCAGGATCATAGGCGTTCTCTGAAACTCCAAGAAAATAAAAGTACTGCATGTTACTAGAAATGGCCACTAGAACGGAAATGAGAGAAATTACCCAGCAAAATACAGTTTGAGTATCCCTTATCATAATGCTTAGGACCAGAAGCGTTTTGAATTTCAGATTGTTTTGGATTGAGGAATATTTCATATAAATACTGAGATATCTTGGGGATGGAACCCAAGTCTAAACACGAAATTCATTTATGTTTCATAGCCTGAATGTAATTTTATATAATACTTTTAATACTTTGGTGCATGAAACAAAGTTTTGATTATATTTTCACTGTCAGGTATGATCCCTCACTTGTGGTGTCATGTTGGTGCTCAAAAACTTTTGGATTTTGGAGCATTAGAGATTTTCCTATTGGGGATGCTCAACCTGTACACATTACTATCAGCACAGTTTGCCTACAATATGGCTAGGGCTGAAGTTGGTCAACAGTCACTTCCGAAATCCAGGATCTTAAAAAGGTTATTTCCCCCGTCACCGCCAGCCCTTTACATTTCTTTCAGAATTTCAGGAAATCAATGCTTCCACAACTGTTGGTAATTATGATGCCTTTCTATGAGAAGTACAATGTATTTGTGTTTATTTTTCTCCTCTAGACTTAGCAGAAACGAATGTGTTCCTTGCTAAAATGGATCGTCTCACTTCTTAAGGGATGCTTAAGTAAGTCTGGAAACAGGAAACAAAGGAACTTTCTGGCTTTTCCCCATTTGTATCTGTTCCTGGGCATCCCTAAAGCTCTCTTGTGATTCTAACCTCTTAAATCCTGCTGTGTGCGAGCACCGCCCATACTCTGTCTTGGTATTCGAAGAGAAGTTCTCAAAGGTGTATGTCTCTGCTCATCCAGGTAAGCAAGGTCCTCCAAGTGGGCAGAGCTGGTAGCTGACAAGAAAGAAGAGTTTAGTTAGAATATCTTAGTTTAGAAAACTTGAGAGAGTCGGTATCTCTCAAACTTTGGAAACTCACTCCAGCACAAAATGCATATGTATAATATATAATGTATGTAATATATTTTATGTCTTTAAAAAACCAAATAAATGGCTTTTTAAAAAATATTAAGCCTTCAGTTCACTTGCTACTTTAAGACAGGACATTATAAATTCATATTTGCTAAGAGGTTCTATAACTTTAAACAGAGAAATACAACATTTCCTATTCAAACAGAGAAACAAGCAAACTTAACAAATGTAAAACCTCACTTCATAAAAGTGATAGATAATGTTAAAGATTATTTGAGATTTAAAATGAAAAACAAATCAACTGCCAGTCCAACAGCTTAAAACGCCATTTTGCTTCTGAATGCCTGAATCATGAAAGCTGCAATGACAGCAACAATGTCTTTCTTTCTTTCTCTCTCTCTCTCTCTCTCTTTCACAGACAAGGTCTTCCTCTGTTGCCCAGGCCAGAGTGCAGTGGTGTGATCATAGCTCACTGCAGCCTCAAACTCCTGGGCTCAAGCCATCCTCCTATCACAGCCTCCTGAATAGCTACGGGCAAGTGCCACCACACTTGGCTAATTAAAAAAAAATTTTTCTTGTTTTTGAGATGAGATCTTGCTCTGTTACTCAGGCTAGTCTCTAACCCCTGGCCTCAAGTGATCCTCCTGCCTCATCCTCCCTAATTGCTGGGATTACAGGTGTGAGCTGCCATGCCCAGCCCCTAAGATTATTTTTTTATGGCTTCTGGACCTCAAATGATTTGCTACTGAGTACCTGGGGTGTATTTCTGTATGTGAGAAATTATATCATGTGGTGAGATTACACAGTCATCTGCCTCAAAGACTTTATAATCCAATTTGACCATCATGGATATGTGCTACTTTGCCTAATAGTTGATTATAAATGAGTTTTTTAATAGAAACTAAGAAACAAAAAAGGAAGAGGAGACAGGCTAGAATTCTCTCAGCATAAAGAAATAAGCATGCTGATAGTAAGTAAACTTATGTCTCCAACCTTACATATAAGTTGATTATGGTGACTGACCTTGAGTAGTGATACTCATTTGTTAAGTTGTTCATTTATTCATTCATTCAACAAATATAACAAAATTGTTAATAAAAATGTCGGCACTGTATCATAACAATAATTTTATCATGGTTTCTAATCAGTCTACAGAAAAGATGAATGAGCAAACATTTTACTAAAGAACGTAGCAGATAGCATTCAAGAGAATGTTTTATTAAAATTATAGGAATGAAATTAGGCCTTAAAAGTTATTCCATCTGATACCTGCCTAATGCTCAACTCTTTTCTCTCTCTAGAGGTAGCTGCATAGCTTAAGCTTGAACATGTCTAATGGTGGGAACACAGTATCTCCTGAGACATCATATTTCATCTTTGCTCAATTCTGTTATTAGTAATATAATTTTCTCTGCTTCCCTACCCGCTACCCATTCTTTCTCTTAATGGTATAGGTGCTTCGTCTGTTTATACCAAAAAGAATTTTAAAAAACCCTGCTCCTGCTGTTTTTTGTTTTGTTTTGTTTTGTTTCATTTTTAAGAGATGGGGTCTTGCTCTGTCAACCAGGCTGGAGTGCAGTGATCTGATCATTGCTCACTGCAGCCTCAAACTCCTGGGCTCAAGCAATCCTCCTGCCTCAGCCTCCTGAGCACCTGTGCCTACAAGCATGTGCCATCATGCCTGGCTAATTTAAAAAAATTTTTTGTAGAGATGGGGGGGGCTCTCTATGTTGCCCAGGCTGGTCTCGAACTCCTGTCCTCAAGTAATCCTCCCGCCTTGGCCTCCCACAGTGCTCGGATAACAGGCATAAGCCACCATACCTGGCCAAAAATAACCCTTTAAAAAAGTATACTAATACAGTAAAAAGAAAGGAACTAAAAGAAACACTCATAATGTGCCAGGTAATGTGCAACATGCTTTTCTTGAATAACATTTTTTATTTTAAAGGGAAACAAAAAAATCAGAAAGTATGACAATGAAGACATTCCGCAAACTCCTTAAAGAGAAATTCCTGGGCTTCTTGCCTGGAAAGATGCTTGGAAGATCCCTATTTACTTGGCAAAAATGCCTATGGGTAAGTTTCAGCCTCTCCCATGTTAGGGCAATAATATTAGGATATTCTGAGCCCAAATGTTTCCTTAGCTTTGTATCATCTCCCTTCCCTTCCTTGATATTCTGAACACAAATACTCCCTAACTTTTGCCAAATAGTTATGAAACATTAGTCATTATCTGAATCCTCTGTATTAGGATATCCCAGTTTTCTTAAAAATAGAGATTCTAATCTATATGTATCCTACAGCAGCTTTTAAAATGGGTCATTAACTGCAAACAGAAACCACACCAATAGGCCCACGCAGACAGTCAGTTGATTAAGAAACGGATACAATTTGAGTAGCCATTATCTGAAATGCTTGGGACCAGAAATGTTTTGGATTTTTTCTTCTGACTTTGGAATATCTGCATTATACTTACTGGTTCAGCATCCCTAATCCAAAAATCTGAAATCCAAAATGCTCCAACGAGCATTTCCTTTGAGTATTATGTTGACGTTCAAAAAGTTTCAAATTTTGGAACATTTCGGATTTCAGATTAGGGTACTCAAATTGTAATTGATTCTAAGCAGAAGCCTCCACCAAAAACCTTCCTCTGCTGCTAAAGCACAAGAGCTATACGATGCTCAAAAAGTTGTCGTAACAGACTCCTGCCAGAGTATAACTCCTGATATACAGTGACAGTTGGGTATAAACACATTTGAGGGCAATGTTGGCCACAGGGGTAGATAATAACTTCTTTGCTCTTTTTCTATGCCTAATGTCAACAAACATGAACTATTAGCAGCTCATTCTCAGTATGTACATTATAAAGGTAGCTATTTCCTCCACAAAAAGTTGGGAAATCTCTTTACAGCATCTTCCCGAAATCATTCAATTAAATAGCTTTAATGTTACAATGAAGCTTTCAAATCAATGTCCTCAACATTCAAGGCACAATGATAGCCTACTTTCTCTTTGCAAAGGCAAGGTAGAACACTCTCTGGTGACTCAGTTCTTATACCTGGTCATAATGGTCCATTAAAGGTGGTGTAAAGGAGCTAGTAAATATCTCTACATCTGCTGCTCTCCAAAACATGCTTTGGCAAACTGAAATACTGGCTGCAATTCTTTACCCCTCCCTTATCCATGCTCTCTTGTCATCTGTCTTTGAAGTTCTCCCCGCTAGACCCGCATCCTACCTTGCAGTAATTCCCATTAGAGGTGGTATGTACTTTCCCAGCCTTTGACTTTGGATTTGGCCATTTGACTTGCTTTGACCAGTGGTACATTAGTAGATATGACACAAGGAAGGGTTCACAATGTGCTTGTGCAATTGGGCTTGTATTTTTTGGTTCTGTCATCCCTATGACAGAATATGTCCAGGTAAGCCCATATTCTACCTGGGCATACTAGGAATGAGGAGGACCTGGAGCCAATCTCCAACTTGGAGCCAAGACTACTCAAACTCTATCTAGGTCAGTCAACTCCTAGCCAACCTGAGATGTGTGAGCGAAAATAAATGATCGTTTTAAGCTGCTATATTTTGGGGCTAGTTTGTTACACAGCATTATTGCACTAAAGCAAAATGATTCCCTTGCTGATCTTTCCTGCACCCAAGTATGAGCTTAGGCTGTAGTAGTCTGAGATCCACATAGGGTGGGGGACCATGACTTATTTACATTCTACTGTCAGTAACTGCATTATGTCTGGCATAAAATAGGTACCTAAAATGATTGTTAATTTGTTGAAAGGGGACCAAGGGCTGCTTGGCAGGCAGTTCTGACAAGTATGTTTTCAAGAACAGGCTAGCTGATTTTCTTTTGTATTGCATGTATAAAGGCAGAGGAAAATTCTTTCCTGCTCTATAATCTGGGAGATTACACTGGCTTTTTTTGGTCAAAAAGGTAGAATCAGGTAATAGGAATGAGTACAATGAAAAACAAGTAACTCAGATTTGATTTAGAGAGAAATCAAAGTGTCATTCTTTGAAACATAATGATTGCCATATCTTATAGTACCTTATTTTAAAAGCTTCAAAAGACATTTTTAGAATTAACTGTTTGAACCAGCTTTTATAATACAGCCCTGAAATGTTCAACAGTTCTACTCACATTTTGGACCAGTTATCATGAAGAATGTCAGTATATGTCCTGTATGCCCTGGATCTCTGTTTTTATTTGATTTTCACTTAATTATAATGTCACGCTATCCTACTTTTCTACCTTAAATCAAATAAGACAGGGAATTTGAGGTAGAAGCTCTTTTTAAAAGATTTCTTAGAAGGCTGAAAATTCATAGTTCATCACTATTAATATATACTGAGTTTCACATTCTATGATGTTAATATTCTCTGTACTCAACTATGATAAGAGCTGATTAAAATGTGTTTGACAATACATACGTTTCCTTTCTTAGTTATCTGGGTCTTTTGGAAATCCAACCAAAGGAATTTACCCAAATTGTAGATACAGTTTCTATAAGGAAATAAGTCTTTGAAAACTAGTCTAGGAAAATGAACATCAGTTGTCTTACCACTTTACTTCACAAAACCAAGAAATATAGTAAATATATTTTAAAATGAGCACATTCCTCAATTTCAGCTAGATGACTCTAGAAGAAAAAAAAAATACTGCCACCACTAAGCTAAATGAATAGTTCATTCTTTCACAAATCCAAATACTCACAGGTAAACTGAACTAAGGAAAAGCAGTGATATTCGGTATCAAGCACAAAAGCTCTGGAGCCGATTCAGTAAATGGGGAACTATGGCTTTAATCTGGGACTGCAATAAAATTATGGTTGGTGTTATCTGAATCTATTAAAACATTCATTCTTTTTCTCGTTTTAGCAATTAGTATCTTTTTTTTTTTTTTGGTCTCTGAATCTATCACTATTTTCTTTTTTAATTTTTTATTTCAAAATATTAAGGGGGTACAAATGTTTTTGTTACATGGAAGTCAGGGCTTTTGGTGTGTCCGTTACTAGAATAGTGTTCCTGTACCTAGTAAGTAAGTTCTCCTTTCCACACTTCACCTCCTACCGTCCCCCTCTTGGTTTCCAATGTCCTTTATATCTCTTTTTGCCCATGTGTACCCATCATTTAGTTCCCACTTATTAGTGAGAACATACAATGTTTGGTTTTCCATTCTTGAGATACTTCACTTAGGAAAATGATCTCTAGTCCCATCCAGGTTGCTGCAAACGACATTATTTCATTCCTTTTTATGGCTGAGTAGTACTCATTTTCTTTATCCCTTCACGAATTGACGGGCACTTAGGTTGGTTCCACATCTCTGCAACTGTGAATTGTGCTGCGATAAACATTTGAGTATAGGTGTCTTTTTTATAAAATGACTTCTTATCCTTTGGGTAGATACCCAGCAGTGTGACTGCTGAATCTGATGGTAGGTCTACATTTATTTCTTTGAGCAATCTCCACATGTTCTCCATAGAGGCTGTACTAATTTGCAGTCTTATCCTACCACTATTTTCTTTATCAAATAATACAAAATCATTTTCTACTACCTTTTTTTCTTATTAAAGAACTATTCTCGTTAGTCCTATTTTCATTTTCTCTCTGATTTATCATTTTCAAAATTCTTGTCCCTTCTAATACATTATTTAAAGGCCTATGAGACAAATATCGGAAGAATCAGCCAAGAGACCCAAAATTCTGGTGGCCGCTGCCTTTTGTTCTCCTAGTTGTACCTAGTTGTATTCTTCCTCATAGTTACTTGAATCTTTCCATTTGCAATTTATTTTCAGAGAAAAAGTCTTTGTCATGCTGTGTCAAATTTATCTTTCCTTTTGTCAAAACTCTGCCTAGGCTACACTTTCTTTGCTTCTCTGATCAATTTTCTAGTCAGAATTAATTGCTTCTCCCTCTCATATATTGCTATTTAGAACTTGTTTTTTCAGCTAGTTGTTTATATGTCTCTCTTCCCTCATTGACTGTAGTAGGTTTTTGAGGGCAAGAGGCAATGCCTGATTCATCTTTGATCGCTCTATCCCTTCCAAGTAAATCAGAATGCCCTGCATATAATGCTCAGTGTAGAAGTGAATTCCAGACTAGTCCTACTTAGATTTAATCTATCTGGCCCTATCCTCATTCTCCTCACTGCCTTGCTTGCTTAATGCTTAATAGACATAACTATAATAATTGCTTGACTTCAATGATGTTCATATTATTTTCCTTCAGATGCTGCTGATCCCTCTTTTACTTTTTTCCATAGCACATGCCATCTTCTAGCATGCTATATAAATTATTTATTGATTATGTTTATTTTACTTTTCTCAACTGGAATGTAAGCTTTATGAGGGTGGGAATCTTTGTTTACTGATGATACTTAAGCACTTTGAACAGGGCCTGGCATATGGTATATGCTAAATAAATACTTGTCTAATGAGTGAATAATTATATGTACAATTCATGTTTCAGATACATTTAAACAATGAACAAATAACAAATTAACTTTTGTCTTATACTGGGTTATTTTGAAGGAGGTAGCTATAGCAACAAGCCTTCGTACATCATCATCCCCTGCAAACAACAATCACAGCTCTATAGGGACACATATTCCTACCTTATAGCATTAATACTACTGTCACTGTGAAAGTATACTGGCAAAATGTTTTGAGATAATTCTATTAAATTAATACTATAATATTTAGTGAACACTTTCCACATAATAATTAGATGAGTTCAAGTGAATTGAGAAAACAAAAAAACAAATCTACAATAAAAATTTTTATGTAAAAAGAAAAAGCTTTAAAAAAAGTAAATCCACAAAATTTGTCATTAAAAAGATTTGTTTTTACAGAAGAAGAGAGAAGAGGAAAAAGGAGCACATTATTTTTGGAGATTTTATCAGATTATAACAGCTGAGGATCACTGCCATATAGAGCATTTAATTGACATGCTTTTTTAAAGTTAAAATAATTTAAATACACTACAAATGGGAAGAAAAAAAATCCAAAAGACAACACTTGGTATAAAGCATTTCAGAGACAACTCTATATTGAGTTTAGAAGCCAGTCTGAATTGTTTCTTCTTATATCAATTACCACTGATGCAAACAGATTATAGCAGCATAATTATCATTCAGGCTGACCTGAGCAGAGAGCCTGGAATGACATTTTATCTTTGCTACTGCCTGGGCAAGAAGCCGCTCTGCTGTCCTTACACCCTTGATATAAAAAGCCAACATTCTGACTGCTAAAATGCCCATTTTTGATTTTTTGATAAAATCTGCATTATAGTTTCTGATTGGACTCATTTAAATTCCCCTAGATTCCCATTCTGCATTTACCTGAATCTTAAGATCCTTTTCTTAGGAAAATGTGCAGCTCCAAGCATTAATAAGTAGATGATGAGAAGTTTATATTTTAACTGACCTCTGTGGTTTGTACGTTTCCCTGATAGACCCTTCATTCTCACACAAAGCCCTGACGACAGCTGTTGCAAGCAAACATTTCCTGCTTCCCACATCCCTCCAGTTCCTTGCCAACCTCATTTTAAGGCATCGAGAATGACCATAGACAGCCTACTCTCTGATAATTTCTGCCATGCGACCACAAGTCCACAAGGATCTTCTACCTCTTTCCAACACACAGGCTTAAAAACAAATACACAAATAGCAATTTACATTTTGAAAACAAGAAAACACATAACTTTTCATATTTTAGAATTTTAATTTAAAGGTATATAAACATCTAAGTTTATACTCAGAAAGCTGAGCTCCTTAGAAAAACCCAAGCCTTAATGCTGCAGACTGCCAAAACTCCACCTTAATCACTTTGTCATTCGAGTTAAAAGTTTTTGTTTTCACCAAATGTAGTATCTTCATATGTGGAACATGGAGCTTTTAATTGTTACATCTAACTATAGACTTTGCTTGTTTGAGTCTTTATATTTTAAAAAGTATACAGCTGAGTCTATTTGACCAATATATTTATACTTATATTAACCAGAACCCTATTTTAATAATTAAATATATTAATAAATGATTATTTAAAATTTTTCATTATATGCATTTCTTCTATTTGTCACAAGTGAGTTAAAACCTTGGAAAATATATTTTTAAAAATAATTCACAGTAAACATTTGCATATGTGCTGACTCCATTCTTCCTGCAATAAAAGTGTCATAAAAGCCGCAAGTCCTTTCCATTCTTTTTAAAATCAAGGGTCTTGGTCTTATGGAATAATATTAACAGTTTTATTCCTTAGAGTTCAGTCCAGCGGCAGCCTCAAGAATTTTAAATAATCCCTTGACAATTTCCTGTCATGTCAGAAGATGTGGTCCTGTAAAGATGCCAAGGAGCTCAGGCAAAAGAAGGTGATTCTCTTCCCAAAGTTGGGAGAAGTCTGTAACATGTCAAGGAACATTTAAGCAATTATTCCCCCAGGTTTTTAAAAGCGATGCAAATGGTATTTTTCACAACATTATCTGGTCTCTAATACAAATAATTATATTACTCAGATGGAGGCTAAGTTTAAAAATGAAGGGAAATTTAAAAGTTGGATTTGAACAAAGCCTTTTATTACTGCCATTCATCATCCCCACCCCTACTCCACCCCCGATGTTCAGATGCTTAGAACAATTTGATAATTATAAATATACTGGATTTTTTTCCTATTTCAAGTTCATTTCACATTTGAAAACCTCAATTACTCCTGTTCACCAAAGAGATTTGAGTATTTGATTTTCCTCAGTTTGGGGAACCACTTCTTTGTACATATTAGAAAGTAAAGGAAAACATATATATCTAGAGTTAAAAAGAAAAAAGGAGACCATTCTCAACTAAGAAAATTTAATTTAAAAATTATTTACATATCTAATCATTTAAGCTACCAGAGGTTGTGGTCTTATCAAATATTTACAGACATTATATATTCACCACTATAATTCCCTGTGAAAGTAATTTTATTTCTCTGAATTCTGAAAACATTTTCAACTTACAATCTACTAAATTTTGCAAATTACCGAGTCACTGGTTTATAGCTTACTTTCCTGCTTCTTTGTAAGCACAATGAAACCGTGGTTTCCAGATACAGAGCACAACCTAATGCAAACTATTCTATGACCTATGATTTGCCCTGTAGGCAAAAGTAGGTCTGTTTGTATCATGTTGAACACTGACAAGAAATAATTTTCTGATGATGTATTTTGTTCAATACAGTTAATATGTACTACTCCTTTCCAGGACAGAGCTAACTGACGTCTGGTGGTACATTTACCTTTTACCCTTTCTTTAAAGAAGCATGATCATTACTGCTTAAGAATCTAAAGAGTTCTGCTAACATTATGGGATGACAACCATGGCAGGTAAAATCTATCAACAACTAAGGTCTATAGTCACAACAATTTAGGATAATATAATAACTTTTTTTTTTTTTAACATGAGGGAGGAGAAGGAAAGGGAAAAGAGGGAGAAAACATTTAAGTGTGTATAGGAAGTATTTTCTGACACTTGAGTTAAAACAAATATACTCCAAAAACATGGAGAAATTACTGTTTTATAATACTTGATATAAACAGTATATTTTATATTAAAAAGATAAAAAAAAATGACACCAAAAAATTTGATAAACTAGCCTCATCAAAATTCAAAATTTTTGTGCTTCACAATACACCCATAAGAAAATGAAAAGACAAACGATGGACTGGAAGAAAATATTTGCAAACACATGTCTGATACAACTTGTATCCAGACTATAGAATAAATTGTTGAAACTCAAGAAGAAAACAACCCAATACAAAAATGTGCAAAAGTCTGAACAGATATTTCACTAAAAAGGTATATGAATAGCTAGTAAGTACACAAAATAAGCTTAAAATTATTAGTCATTAGGAAAATGCAAATTAAAACCACAATGAGATAGCATTTCACAACTGCTAGAATGACAATAATAAAAAAAATAAGACGATAACAAGTGGTGGAGAGGATGCGGAGAAACAGGAACTCTCATACATTGCTAGTGGGACTATAAAATGGTACAGCCACTTTGGAAAACAGTTTGGCAGTTTCTTAAAAAGTTCAAGATAAATTTACCATATGATCCAGCAATTCTACTCCTATTTATCTATCCAAGAGAAATGAAAACATATGTCTATCCGAACACTTGCACATAAATGTTCACAGGAGCATTATTCATAATAGCCCCAAATTGGAAACAATCTAAATGTCCATCAACTGGTGAATGAACAGATAAAATGTGGAATAGGCATACAATGGAATGCTACTTGCAATAAAAAGGGAAAAACTACTGATACATGCTATGTCACATATAAACCTCAAAAACATTACGTTAAGTCAAAGAAGCCAGACCCAAGAGATGACAAGTTGTATGATTCCATTTATATGAAATGTCCAGAAAATATAAATCTATGGAGTCAGAAAGTAGATTAGTAGATTAGTTGCCTGGGACTAGGAGAGGGAATGGGATTAACATTAAATAGAGATAGGAATCTTACTGAAGTGATGAAAATGTTCCCAAACTGATTTATGGTGAAGGTTAAAAAACAACTTGGTAAATTTAGGTTTATATTCTCAATAAAAGGGAGCACTTTAAGTAAATTATACATTTGTTGCAGTTATTAAGCTATGTTTAAATAACATTATAAATTTTTTATAGAGTCAGGGTATCGCTATGTTGCCCAGGCTGGTCTTGAACTCCTGGGATCAAGCTCTCCTCACCTCGGCCTCCCAAAATACTGGAATTACAGGTGTGAGCCACCGTGCACAGTCTAAGTTTGTATATTTTATTGCTATCTTTTCATTCTATTTTCCATAGACTTTCTGAAGTCCCCTTGTATGTATACACCCATGTAACCACCATTCAGATCAAGATATTAGAAAGGTCCTTAGTCAATAGTCCCACCAAAGGTAACCACTACTTTAGTTCTACTATCATAGAAGTGTGATAGCTTTGTTTGCTTTTCTGAACTTTATATAAATGCACATACTTCATCTATTAATAGTATGCACTCTTTTGGATCTAACTTATATTCAATCGTAACTGTGAAATGTATCCACAATGTTGTCTATAACAGTACATTCTTTTGAACTGCTGTATACAACTTATTTATCAACTCTACTGTTGGACATGTGAGTGGCTTCCAAATTTTAGGTATTATGAATAAAACATATAAATATTTTTGTACTTGTCTTCTGATGAACATAAGCACTTATTTTTCACAGGCATTTTACCTAGGAGTGAAATTGCTAAGTGTTATATAACATGCATATATAGCTTTATATACCTTTAATAGACCTTGCCAAACAGCTTTCCAAAGTGGTAGTACTAATTTATTAACATATTCCCACCATCAGTGTATGATATTTTAATTGCTTCACCTCCTTGCCAGCACTTGGCATTGCCACTCCTTCTAATTTTGTGGGCAAGGGTATAGTGGTATCTCATTGTCATGAAACTTCTGGATCAGACATGAAAAATAGTTTATTATTCAGAGCAATAGCAGTAGCCAGAGGATCAACATTAGCGCCAGTTCCCTAAGCCCCAATTCCCATGTGGAAACACAAAGAAGTGACACCTGTACATGCAGATGGATGTATTACAAGAGAGGCAGTCTGTGCCTATAGATTAGTTTGTATTTTCTAGGATTTTATATAAATGGAATCATATAGTATGTATTTTTTATCTGGCTTCTTTCACACAGATTCATATGTGTTGTTGTGATATCAATAATTCACATCTTTTTATTGCTGAGTAGTATTCCATTATGTGAATATACTATAATTTATCTATTCACCTGCTGATGAACATTTGGGATATTCACAGTTTTTGGCTGTTACCAAGATGTACACAAATGATCATGGCAGATTTATCTGTAAGAACATATGCTTTCATTTCTCTTGTATAAATCCTATTGATTTTTTGACTCACATGTCTCTTACATATATTATAATTAAATTTGGTCATCCCTTGGTATCTGTGGGGGATTGGTTCTAGAACCCCTGCTCAGATACCAAAATCTGCAGATGCTCAAGTCCCTTTAGCGGGCCCTCTGTATCTGCGGTTCCTCATTCGTGGACACAGAGGGCAACTGCATAGGTATATATGAATATATATTATGTATTATACATACCATACAGATATTATATATTTATATATTTTAGAGAATCATAAAATATAGTAACCTTTGGAGACAGGCACTATGTGAAGAGAGAAGAGTGGCTTTTCCTTTCGTATTTTTTGTTTGAATTTGAACTTTTATCTGATTTAGATATATTATGTAATATATATGTATCTTTAATTTCTAGAATATGTCAGCAGGGACCACTGTGCAAGGAAATGCAGGCTTATTTTTCGTATTTCTCTGTATTTCAAACAACTAATAATTTTTTTTAAGTAGAAAAGAAGAAAATCTCTCAGGCTACTCGTGGTTCTTGGTATCACCTTTCAATGTCATCTTCCACCATTCCTTCCATGTACCTCAGGTTCTAGTCATGCAGAAATATACCAGCAATGTGCCAAGTTCATGAACTTCTTGGTGCTCCCTTCCTCTTTCCCATTAGTCTTGGTGAATTCTTACTTATTCCTTTCTATGATGCCTTCTATTCCTCTCTACCCGACTGTCTCCCCTTGCACTTAGATGCTTCCTCCTCTGTGTTCCTACAGTGCTTTATAAATTACTGCATTTATCACACTGTAGCTGAGCATGTTACAAATAACAACAATGCATATCAATTAGAATTTCCTCCTGCAGTTGTCTCTATAAGTCATTATCTTAACATTTGCTATTATCTGTTTTAATCACTATTCTAATGGATATGTAGAAACTTACTAAAGTACAACTGTAGCCATAATTATGTTGATGCCTATAAGTAGTCAAGTTGCTAAAGGGCAGTTAGTAAAAAATTACATCATGAGAGGCAGAAGCTTAGATGCTTGAAAAATTCACAGACTGGATGACAGTTCCATAAAAGTTGACCACAATTTAAAAGATTTCACTAAGTAACTAGAATATCAGCTTTTACAGGATGAAATTCTAAACAAAAGTCTTATAACACATGTTAATGGAAGAATGTGCTCTTTATCTGATAAAATGTTGCGTGCTTTGTAAAGTCTTTTGGAGAAAAACATATTTCAAATGATATTTTTACCCGGTGATTAAAACATCCGGCATAGAAACCTGAGCTTCATTCTTTGCAATAGAGTTCCACAATATCTAGTAAAGTTTCTTCAATATCTAGTAAAGTTAGAGAAATAATTGGTAATTTGTTGATACTTCTGGCAGTTGTCTTATGCTAATTTTTTGAAAGCAATATTGTTAGAAAGCTTTAGAGATAGGGAGAGGAAAAGAGTATCTGGCTAATTAGTATAGGAATCCTAGACATCATTTTGTAAGCCACATGGTTAGCATTTTTACAGGGTGAAATAATCTCTACAGCTATTTCTGCTCAAGAAGGGCAAAGTATTTTATAATCTTTTCAGTAAACCAAAAGGAGGACAAGAGAAGATTAGAACAAAACACATTACAAGACCTCACCACCATAACAAAAATTAAGTTCTGGAAATGAGGGATCTCATGCAGATAACCAATTTATTACTGGGCGCTCTCTATGTACCACACTGATGATGACAGTCTGCCTAATGCATATTATAAAAACTTAAGAAAAAACAAAACAAAAATGAAAGAGCTAATTTCAGCTTTTTTGCGTCTTTCAAATCCTTCTAGACTCCTTGTTATCTAAGATCAGTACAGCTAATTAGCAATGTCCCTCTCGTGGAATTTTTACAAATTTTTGACTCTCCATGCAATTTATGAAGTCATGTGAAATACATCATGAAACTTTTCCACAAAGTCTAAAACAGTTTCTCTGCCTATGAACAGCTAACACTATCTATACGTATAGCTGAGGGGTGGCTTGGGCCAAATGATTCTGGATGCCTTTTTTTCCCCTTTTCAACACAATTACATTTCTAGTTGAATAAAAGGTTTCTGATCTATCACTGAAAAACATATATTGCCAGTTGTTAGCAAATAATGATAAAGGTTGTTTACACAGTCTACATATTAAAGAGAACCACAGATTATAATTTTGGAAGAAATGAGATTTTGAGATATTGGTAAGTTTAAAATGTTTTGTGGCTGGCCTATATTACCATCTCATGTGGATCTTGCTTTCTCTAAATAAAAGCCATTCACCTTTTTTTGGGGTAATCTCTCCTATGACAAGATTATACCCTATAACAGAATGAAAAAAATTATTATTAGATTTACTAAATTATTTTTGTTTAAAGCTGATTTCACAGATTTGTTGGTTCATGCATACATTCATTAATGAGTTCACTCAACCAACAACTATGGAGCATCTACTGGAGTCTTTTCAGTTCCTAATCTCAAAGTTTATATTTAGACCAACATATATACACAATAGCTGTACATAATACAAAATAGACTGCTGCCAATGCAGAGAATACATATAAAGCACAAGGAGAGTTTAGAGAAAGAAGCAATTACTTGGGGCTGGGAGAGTAAGGGGGATGATGATTGGGGAAAACTTCATGAAGAAGGAGGTATTTGAGTTCAGTCTGGAAAAGTGTCTAGGAATTAGATGGAGATGGTTTAGTAGTTCCCGCACGGTCTTTTACTGACTGGTGGTTAGTTACATGCAGTCCTGATGACTTTTGGAGACTAATAGCAAAATATTTAATCAACCAAGGCTTGGTTGTTTCATTCTTTCTTCCCATAGTCCATTCAGTTCTGGCACTGGTCTGAAGGTACAGGATATGAGTAGGGAGGGAGTGTTTGACTAATACAGAGGCAGAATAGTTTTGGGGTATGTTTGGGGCTAAGGGAAGCCTGAGGAAGGGCTGAACAGGGTTTAACTAAATGAGATCCTTGATTAGTACAATGAAAAAAAAAAGATCTAAGGAAATTCATAAAATATAATGGGGAGCAATAAGGAAGGAGGAGGTAGTACAGAACGTTAATGTTAAATAGCACCTGAGACTCACAACCCTGAATTAGCATTGTTCATCGCGACTGACTACATAGTTCAACTCATTAAAACAAACTTCTCTGTCTCCTGAATGCTCAGTGCCTTTCCAAATAACAGAGCCAGAATTTTCTTAGAAATGATTACAGCTTAGTTAGGAAGTAAACTGGGAGGTACTATTAAGGTTAGTAGCTACTTTTCCCTATTTATATATAAGCAAGGGTTTATATGCTTCTCTTCTGGAAAGACTCAATTTGCCTGGCACTTATCATAAGTTACAGCATTCTAGGATTCTAATATGACATGGTAGCTGGGGAATCAACCTATTTAGAAGGACCTAGGAGAGAAAATTTGTTGTCACTATATAAAAGTGAATAATCTTAAAAAATTAATATTAAAATCTTCTGGGCTGGGTGCGGTGGCTCACGCCTGTAATCCCAGCACTCTGGGAGGCCGAGGTGGGCGGATCGTTTGAGCTCAGGAGTTCGAGACCAGCTTGAACAAGAGCGAGACCCCGTCTCTACTAAAAAATTAGAAAGGAATCAGCTGGACAACTAAATATATATATATATATATAAAAAAAATTAGCTGGGCATGGTGGCGCATGCCTGTAGTCCCAGCTACTCGGGAGGCTGAGGCAGAAGGACTGCTTGAGCCCAGGAGTTTGAGGTTGCTGTGAGCTAGGCTGACGCCACGGCACTCACTCTAGCCACGGCAACAGAGTGAGACTCTGTCTCAAAAAAAAAAAAAAAAAAAATTCTGCAGTTACTGATCTTTCAGATAAGCCATTCCCCCCATAATCGTACCTAATGACAGATACTGAGACTGATGTCTTCCAGAAGTAAGAACAAAGAATAATGGTTTAGAACAGGTAGGAAAGGGAAATGGGAATGGCAAGAAGCATTACACTATCATCTGTATGACAAATAATTATCAGTGAGATAAATCAGTGAGAAAAATAAATGCCTGGATAGGCATTCATCAGGAAAGAAAGACAAACATAACTTTGATTTGGTAGTCTGGACAAAGTCCAGGTGATGATACAGTTTGAAAATGTCAGAATGTTCAACTATTCCGCAAAAGCTCCTAGTTTGAATTATTAAATAGCAACTTAGCTGTATTAAAAATATCCCTTGACATCAATTCTGAGTAGCTCCTAAAGAATAATGACTTCACGTTTCAGAGACTTAACCTTAGGTATCGTTCTGTATAACTCACTTTGCCAGTGGTGTTTGAGTTATTCTTCAGAAATGTAGGTACCTGGTGATTCTTCTATGAAATGAGAGCAAGGGTACTGTGAAAATACTGAACTCATGAGGGAGGAAGCTGAATTCTTGCCTGCCTGTCACTCCCATAAACTATGGATCATGGTTTCCGATAATATAAATTATACTGAAATACACTTCAATTTAATAATGTTTTTTAAAACTACAGTTTTCAAAAACTAAAACCTCAAACTAGAATTCTTTCAAAGACTTATGATGTAAGGGAAAAGGCTTTTAATAGTTGATGATATATTTTATAGGCTATTTCTGATTTTATATGTGTTTTTGTATATTTTAGGAGCAGAACTAAGCAATCACTTGAGGAAGATGAATTTTGCCTCAGGTTAAAAAAATACACATCTGTATATTACCCAAACACAAAAGAACAGCTTAGTCAAACAAGATGAATGGAAAATTTAAATACTGTTAGAGCAGGATTTATTTTCATTTCAATACATACCCCAATAAAATGATTATTTTTTAAAAAAACCTTACCTGCTACTGAATTTGGCCGTGGCATGAGATATAAAGGAATAGACTGTACTGACTGAGATAGAACAGTTTCCAAATTCCTCTCTGGGATCTTATTCAGACTATAGGTAGAAGCAGTCATGTTTTCATCTACTCGATACAAACAGGAGTCCATGCTGGATTTTTGAGACTGCCAAGGTTTTAGGTTTCCTCCAGATCCTAATTCTTTACTGCTTTCCCCAGCATATTTTGTGCGTTCCACGTTTTCAGAATAGCTTGTCAATGTAGCTAGGAAAAAAAAAAAAAAAAAGAGTAAAATGAATTTAAAAGAAAACATAAAGGAGAGATTAATCTGTTTATGACTATCTAAATCCATTACTAGTGAGAATATTAGTAACATATTTTAAAAGGTTACTGATAAGCATTTCACCTCTATAATGAAGTATAAATAACTGAAACCAAAATATAACCACCTCTCACATATATTTAACAACTCTATTTAAATAAATTAAACAAATTTGTGTATCAATAAGGACCTAGAGCTAGGCATATCAGTGTTAAAATTTTTAGCATTTCATCAAAAGGGAATTTTTATAATTTTCATGGATTGCTGGGGAGCCTCAGAAGTCCCCAAAAGCTGTCTATATTTTTTTGTATCCAATTCTTTCCCCCACTTAAATTTATTTCCTGGCCCTGTATATGTAACAGAGAATTAGAATAAAATAAACAGTTCCTAAGTAGAAACAAATATAGGAGAAAGAGCCTTCCCAAATAAGGAAGCAATACAGGCCCTTCTTGTATAGATCTTCACTGTAGCTCTAACCCTAAATATGTTAAGTCCCTTAATAAAATAAAAAACTAAAAGGTCTTCTGGAATTTTATCTAGTTTTACAACTAATTATACATGAACAGAAAAATTTGCATCAACTCCAGAAACGAAAGGATTAAAAATATTAAAGTCTAGATTATAAAAATTTTTTAGCAATAATTATAAAACAAGAATAGGGCTGGGTGTGGTGGCTCATGCCTGAATCCCAGCACTTTGGGGGGCTGAGGTGGGAGGATGGCTTGAGATCTGGAGTTCGAGACCAGCCTGGGTAACATAGTGAGACTCTGTCTCCATGAAAAATAAAAAAACATTAGCTGGGTGTGGTCGTGGGTGCTGGAGGCTGAGGCGGTGGATCACTTAAGCCCCAGAGTTGGAGGTTGCAGTGAGCTATGATCACATCACTGTACTCCAGCCTGGGAGATACAGCAAGACTCTTGTCACAAAAAAAAAGTCATAAAACAAGAACATAAGATGTCATCCCAGGAGGAGAGTTTTTATTTTTTTTTTATATTTGTATTCACTCTATCGATTTTTTGCTTAGGAAACAGAATTGCTAAAGACAAAATATAAACTTTAAAAAATGATATTTCAGTATAACTTTCCAAACTGGTTGCTCCAAGTTATAATATCACAAGTATGGTGTGACAATTTGACGGCACATCCTCGTTAGTATTTGTATTATTATTTGACAGGTTTAAACAAATATTTTGATTTTTTGGGTGTGGTGTGTTTACTTACAATTTTTATCTCTTTTGTGTGAAGTCACTGTTTATATCATTTGGCCATTAAACTACTGGGGTTACTTTCTTACACACATAAATATAGACATCAACCCTTTTTTACATTTAATGAAAATGGGTTTTCCCTTCAATTGAAGGGAAGTTTTGTGATTTACGTATTTGTGATTTTATAAATTTTTGCATATTTGAATAGTTTTTTTCAAATTGTTTTTAAAATTTTAGAATATTATGGGGGTATAAACACTTTGATTACATATATTGCTCTTGCACCACCCAAGTCAGAGCTACAAGCATGCCCATCCCAGACAGTGTGCACTGCACCCATCAGGTGTGAATATACCCATCTCCTCCTTCCCCCTCCCACCTGCCCGACACCCAATGCATGTTACTTCCTATATGTGCACGTAATTGTCGATCGATTAGTGCCAATTTAATGGTGAGTACATGTGGTGCTTGTTTTTCCATTCTTGTGATACTTCACTTTGAAGAATGGGCTCCAGCTCCATCCAAGATAATACAAGTACCTTCAGTTCAGGAGAGTTTTTATATGTTAGTTCATTTTCTCTTCTTATATTTCAAATGTGCCTTTTGCCAAAAGAAAAGACCTAACCTCATGAGGTTATTTCCACAGTCCTTTTCAGTGAGGTTCTTTCTCTGCAAATTTAAATGGAATTCTAGATTTTTTGTAACAAGAGGAAAAGATGCCTTATGAAGATGAATTATAAATTTTTCTTTAAGACAGAAAATCTGACTTTGTTGTCACAAAAAATAAAAGGCTATGAAAAAGACACCTAAAAGTGAACTATAAAAAGGTAGAGAACTAGGAAAAGGGAAAATTTTCTAAATTTAATCCTCAGAATTTAAAGAGAGAAGAAGGCATATGCTTTGGGGCCTTCCTCAGAAAGGAAATCGGAATTATCACAGAAAACCTCTGGAACCCTTACAAGGTTCTGAAAGCTCAGTTTCCATATTAACATCTTCTATTTCTGCGGTCCCCAACCCCCAGGCTGCTGACCGGTTAGGAACTGGGCTGCACTGCTGCCTGATCTCCCCACCCTGCCTGTGGAAAAATTATCTTCCGTGAAACTTAGGCACTGGCTGCACAGCATGAAATGAGTGCTGGTGAGTGAGCAAAGCTTGGAAGTGTCATCTGTTTTTAGAGCTGCTCCCAATCGTCAGCCCCAGTCACCACCTGAGGCCCCCCACCCTTGGGTGGGAAAATTGTCTTCTTTGAAACTGGTCCCTGGTGCCAGAAAAGTTGGGGACTGCTGCTCTATTTCCCTCTTAGTGATTATTTGTAAAACCCTTAAGGAATAGACAATCTATCCTCATTCTGGGGAGACAGCTAACAAAAAGAAAGCAGAGAAAATTATATTCCCACATTTTGGTCCAGTCTTTGGAGAAAAGAAACTACAGTAGGTGGTAGCAAACCTCAAAAAGGAAACCAGTTTCGGAAACTCAGAAAATCTTTCAAAAGGAAGAACACAGAGAACAAATTAGGAACTGAAAAGTAACTCCAGGGCCTAACAACCTGAAGGGCAAAGTGATTTTTTTGATAACTCATAAAGAAACAACACCCAACAAAAAGCTCAGATATGTATTAAGCATGATGTTCCTCCTTCTCTATTACATCATAAACTTGAATACAAGTAATCATAGTAAATTCAAACTTATTACTTCATAATTTTTAAATTGCATAAATAACATTATCTCATTTGATCATCAATACAACACTCCAAGCAGGACTGGTATTACTATCTTCGTTACATAGATGAGGAAACCAACGCTTGGAGAGATTAGGCATCTTGCCCACTGTTACATAGCTAGCAAGTAGTCACTCAGGCAACTAATTACTTGGGGTCTTAATCATTTACTACCTCATATTGTTACATAATTTTTTTTGTAGCTGTTACCTTGGTCCCTTCACTAGACTGTACATTTATGGAGAGTAGAAATTGTACTTTAAATTTTTTTCATATTTACAATTTTTTAAAACTTTTAGCACCCAGCTCTATAATACCCACATGATTAAAAAAAAGGGATAACAAGGGAGAGCACACAGGCTAATAAAGCCCTACTGTCATCATATAAAAATCACATAAAAATACTGAGTAGTGAACACTTAGGTGATCTGGCAGTTTAAGAGGACCCTGCAAACATTAATGATGAAATACAAGAGCAGCAAAATAAATGGCCTCATTCCTCAGTGCATTTTTTTCTAGCACTTATACTAAAAATATTTCTACCAAGGATATGAGTGTACATGTTACCTGAGAAATTACTTAAGCAAAGAAACTCCCTACTTTTGGGAGAAACATATAATGAGAGGACACAGTATTTCAGAGATACTTAAGCTAAGCTCTGAAGAATGAATGCAGTACCGGTGAAGTGTCTATATGTCTTCTAGGAATACAGAACTATACTGTTAGTATTTTAGGATGTGGTTTGTGTTTGCATTAGGGAAAGAGGTGTAAGAGTCCAATCAGGCTTTCTATTTTAGGATACTGCCAAAAAACAAACAGATATTGAAATATCAGCTCTTGAGAAGGCTGCATTTTTAATAATGATCAAGGACTTCAATAAAAACCCTTGCAATACTTCCAGTCATTCCACATAGTAATTTCATAGTCACCTAAATTTGTACTTTTATCTTTATTTTACACATTGGAAAAAGAGAGGCCTGCTTTATGAGAAAGGAGAGAAAAATCTAATTTAAATTTGAGGTTAGGGAATACTCTTGTTGTCTAAGTTGAGTCCGGGCAGGTGAAGATGGGTAAAGAATGTATAATCCAAAGAGAAAAAAAAACCTGTAAGGGCATAGAGGCAAGAGACAGCAAAGTTCTTTAAGACAATTAAGTAAGTTCAATAGGCTAGAACTTGGGAGTGAGTTGGGGCCAGCGGTTGGCTGATAAAGGTTTAACAACTGGCTCTCTGAAAAATAAAACAAGAAACAAAATTCTGATTCGTAGTGTTTGCTGATCTCCGTGGCATAAATGCTTGCTTGGTGGCTGATTTCAAGCTACCTATGATTTAACAACTGGCTCAAAAATTACTGAAACCGTAGCAATTGGATATCACTGGTGCTAGCTAGCCATAGCACACTACCAAGTGAAACAATGGGGAGAAGACATAGTCCAAATTAGACTGGAACTTATAAACCATATTAAAGGGATTGGATTTTATCTTGCTTATCCTAAGGGCAATTGAGGAAATGATTAAAGGGTTTTGAGGGACATGATCACACTTGCATTTTAAAAAAGACTACTTTGGTTTCAGTGAGTAGAATAAATTAGAGCAAGGTGTTTTTAACACATTGACTACTACACTAGAAAAATTTTGTTTTTTCCTTGGGGCCACAGTTTTTTATTAGGAAAACAGAATAAAAACTTTGAAAAAAAATGTTCCCTTCTAATTTAATGAACAATTTATTATTTTTTATTGTTTTCTGTGTATGAGTTATACGCAACTTGAAAAATATTAAATAGTTCTCGCAGCTCCGAAGATGAAGAGATGTGAGAAAGAGATGTTTCACAAGGCCCCATGCTCAAAGTATATTCCTAGGTATTTTATTTTCTTTGTTGCTAGAGTGAAAGGTATTGTGTCTTTGATTTGATTCTCGGCTTGACTGTTACTGGCATATATGAAAGCTTCTGATTTGAGGAGCATGAACATGACATGTTTTTCCATCTGTTTACATCCTCTGCCATTTCTTTCTTCAGGGTTTCATAATTCTCCCTATAGAGATCTTTCACCTCCTTAAATATATTCCTAGGTATTTTATTTTCTTTGTTGCTAGTGTGAAAGGTATTGCGTCTTTGATTTGATTCTCAGCTTGACTATTACTGGCATATGTATATGAAAGCTCCTGATGTGTGTACGCTGATTTTATAGCCTGAGACTTCCCTGATTTTATTTATCAATTCCAGGAATCTTGTGGTTGAATCTTTGGGGTTTTTTAGATATAAGATCATATCATCAGCAAAGAGTGATAGTTTAACCTCTGTTTTCCCATTTGGATACCCTTGATTTCCCTCTCTTACCTGATTGCTCTAGCTAGGACTTCTATGTTGGACAGAAGTGACAGTGGGCAACCTTGCCTAGTTCAAGTTCTAAGCAGGAATGCTTTCAATTTTTCCTTGCTCAGTATGATGTTGGCTATGGGTCTGTCATATATAGCTTTAATAATTTTGAGGTATGTCCCGTGTATGCCTATTTTATCGAGAGTTCTTATCATAAAAGCATGCTGAATTCTAGTCAACTAGTATCTTCTGTAAAGAAAGGTATTAGGAAATTCACAAGAGAAATGAGATAGCAAATTTCTTTGCTTGAATACTTAAAGTTTTAAATTCCCTTTTGCCGAAGTTTGCCATAAGAACATATTGGTCTAAGATTCCTGAATCATAAGCAAAGAATCACCATTTTTCTACTTTGTGGAAGGTAAAAACACAAGGATGTCTTATTGACAAGAAGAAAAACAAAGTCTGAAAGGGCTCCCAAAACTAATTAAAGAACTGATATTTGTTTTCCCAAATAGATCCCAGAACAACTTAATTGTAAGTATTTAGCCATTTAATCTTAATCTCCTCTGTTTTCATAAAACTCTCTATGATACCAGTGAGGAATGAACTCTTCTCAACCACTTTTGTTGTTAGATAGACAGTGTATGTGAATTTACAGGAAGAAGCAGACAATTTTTTTTATCCACTCCTTATCAAGTAATGGACTGAGAAGGAATGGTTAGGCAGGGAGGGATACCTTTCATTTTTACATTTAAGTTTCTCTTGCCAGCATCATTAAAAAGACCAGAATAAGTTTTATAGATACATCTTAACAACTCAAAAGCAGAATTTTTTAAAACCTTAAACCGTGTAATTATCTTAAAAAGGAAAAAAAAGTTCACAAAATGATTAATACAAAAACCAACTCACCAATGATGCCACTATCTCTGCTTTCAAGTGTGGATGTTGGACTAGTAACAGGCCCATAGCTGCAATCCTTGGCAGCTGCATTTGTACTGACTGGTGGGAGGGTAGAGCAGGGGCTACTGGCTGGTGGAGAAGCAGTGCTGCTAGTCAGGGTGGAACAGGGACTTATCCGCTGGGTGATTGCTGAGGTCTGAAAAATTGGAATCATGAATAATATAAACTGACCAGCTGTTACAGTAAAGTATATCTTAAGGTAAAATAAATGCCTTGATGAAAAAAGAAGAAATAATCTACATGCACAGCTTTTACATTTATTAGGCTCTATTCAGTTTTGCTTTCCAGAATAAGAGATCTTGGGTTCTATAATTAAGGTGAAACTCGATGAATTTAACATGAGCAGAGACTATGCCCAGTTTTTCTGCCTAGGGAATTTCCAGTCACAAGTATTCTATCATTGCCGTTCATTAACAGAATAGAGAAATTTTTTTGTTAAGCACAAGTTTTCCTTGCAATCAATAAAACTTTTCAGAAGGCTTGAAGTTTGTCTTGTTAATTTTCTTTAGACAGAGGAAAAAAATAATCTCTTCAGCTGAGGTTAAATAAAGTTCTTAATGCAAAGAAGTGTCTTTTTGATACATGGCAGCTGCCCAGAGACAATAAATAAAAGCAATGAAAAATACCTTATTCTAAAAGTTTGTCTAATAAAATAGATTGAACAATATTAATGTAATACAAAACTATATAATTTCTCTGTAGAAACTGAACAGTCTGAGATCACTTACCTCTTTTGTAAGTTTTGATGCAAAGGAATGAATAATTTATCAAACAGGTTGGTGGTAACATATGCCGGTTTACCTACTTTAATGATGATTCATTTTTCTTCAGTTTTCTACACAAATAAATTACTGAAACAATGAATAAAAGTATATATTTTTCAAACACTAAAAAAATTTTATCCTTTTTAAAATGCTAAGTAATCAGTGTCAAAAGTACTTGAAGTAACACTAATGATAAATTTAATATCTTTAAATGTTAAATTTAAAAGAATCATTTTAATTTCTTTACACATAGAATCTATTTATATTCTCTCCACTAATTTTTTTTCTAACATTTGATAACTGGAGAATGTATTGATAACTAGTTATGAGAATATTAAGGCTCTTCAATTCATCGTAAGAGGATTTCCAAGTACAATCCCTTGTAATTAATCATCTGTGTTGGATACACCAGGTCATAAAAGATACATTTGACTCAACTAAGCACAAGTGACATTCTCATTACCCTGCAACCGAGTAAATCTTTTCAATCATATAATAATATTAGAAACTGATTTTTCTTAAAAACACAAGCCCTCAAATTTATACAAATTTCTCTTCTACTATATATTATCTCTTCAGAGGAGAGGGGAGTTTCAATTTCTTTGTAATCTCTTCTATTTTTATAAAATGATGTTGGTCTACCAAAGTAATGATTCTTAACTAGGCACACATTAGATTAAGATGTGAAATGTAAAAAAACAAACAAGCTCTCTCACAAAATTGACAGATACTGAGCCCCACCCTAGACTTACTGAATTAGAATCCTTCAGGTTAGAAATTTAGTAAGCAATTTTTAACCTCTCCACCCCTAGTTTGAGGAACACATTGGGAGATGAAATGAGCTCTACTCAGGTCCTTTACATTAGATAATATCCATAGTCATCCCATATTGAAAAAGTTTAATAACAACCCATTTCTGTTCTTAGACAAGATTCTCATTCTGTTCTTTGTGAAAGTCATATTATATATGCATAATACAGCCAATGGAGAGGTTAAGTCCAAACAACACTTCCTATTTTCACAACAAATTATTTTCTGCAAAATAAAGCACCTATCACAGAATGTACACTTTAAAGACTTTACCTGTAAAAGCAAAGCTTAAATATCAAGCCATTTAGAAAGCAGAAAATTGTTCATGTCTTATGAATTAAAAGGCAGGCTTTATATTGATTTAAGGAGGCTAGTCAATGAGATACAGAAGGACAACATTATCTATTCTCCATTCTGTAGGCTAAAATGGACATCTAATTAAACCACTCCACTTCCAAAACCTTTTAGTGGTTTTCCCATTGTACTTAATGTTCTCCAGAAGGATCCTAAAAAGGTTCCAATCTGGATCTCATAAAGGTCCTACAAATACATGGGGTAAGACCCAAAGGATGGAATTCATAAGGTCCATTTTAATATCCTGGAAACTACTGAGAGAAGAAAATAAAGTAGTCAGTAGAATATCACTTTTACTACTTTGTCTTTTGCAGAAAAAATAATACGTGCTGACTTGCTTGTATTAGATTCTGTCATCACTAGCACAATTCTGAGGACATTGTCACTATAGGGTCTTAAACATAGCAGTCTATTTTTGTTAGTATGCTGTTTAGCTCAGAAGAAAGTCACCAGATGAACATGATCCCCTAGTTCTTAATAATCTTCCTAAGACTAGAAATTCAATGATCAATTTAGCCACCTTCTTACGTGGTTCCAAGATAGTTTTAGGGTATATTATATTGCAAGGAGGCTATCACTTAGCGTCATTATTAATACCTTACATTTATGTAATGTTTAACAGCTTAAAAATATTTTTGTATATTATTTCATTTACTCCTTATCAATCTGGTATGAAAGGTATAATGAATGTTATTTCCCCCATTTAAAAAATTTGAAAATGAACTGAAAATATGAAAGCTATGAAGTAATTTCTCTCAAATTGTACAGTTCTCACATATTTTTATATACTAATTATATTGCACATTTATGCTTTTTATATGACATTTTAAAGCTTACAAAGTATTTTCATATGCATGATTTAACTTGATCTGCACAACAATCCCGGCAGGTGTTATTATTTCATATTACACTGGAACAGTATGGTGTAGCTGTTAAGAACAGAGGTTATACAAGCAGACTGCCTAGATATGAATACTATCCCATCACTTTCTGTGTGTTTCCATCTTCTCATCTAATAACTAAAATATGAATGAACCCTAACACATTGGGTTGTAAGGAAGCTTAAACAAAATAGTGCAAGTAAAGCAATTAATGCAATGATTAGTATACAGTGAGCATTTAATAAATTCTCAGTTATTATTACCTATGAAAAATCTAAAGCTCAGAGAGGTTAAGTGACCTGTGCAAATTTACAGAATGGTAGGTGGTAGAGCTGGAACTAGAACACAAGTTTTTTGCCTCCTGGTTCAATGACTTTTCTAGCGTACCATATTGCTTTAGTTATATTAAATCAATGATCCTACTCATTTACTTTATTTGGTAACGTACAAGTAAGGCACACTCCACAGACCTGTGGCTTTATTCAGAAATCACTGTGACATATAGAATCCCAAAAGCAACAAGTATAAATTTTATCATCTAAAGCTTTTCCCCAACCCCTGGTCTGCAGTCAAGTACCCATCCATGGCCTGTTAGGAAAACAGGGCCACAAAATCACTGCCTGAGCTCCACCCCCTCCCACTTCCCACTTCCCCCGTCCACCTCTCTCACCTCTCTGGTCCCCCTCAACCTTCCTAGCCCCATCTGTGAAAAAATTGTCTTCCATGAAAAACGGTCCTGGGTGCCAACAAGGTTGGGGATCACTAACCTAAAGAAATGTAGATGTGTAGAAACAACGGAGTCCTTGGCAAATATTCCGGCTATTTATACATGACTTACATCATGTTACTTGGTCATTATTAGAACAGTCACATTTAAACTTGACATGAATATCAAGAAATGAAAAGAAAAATAGATGTTTTTATTTATACCAATTTTTAAAAATCCCTCAACAATTATTTCCATTTTTTATTCATAGAGCATAGCATATTCACATAATTACAATATAAATTGATTTTAAAAAATCATTAGCCCTGCCATCATGAAACATACATTCTTGTATGAGATACAGACAAAAACCCTGCAACTAAAAATGTAATATCAGTTAATGATAAGAGCTATGAAGAAAATAAATGAGTAGGATAAGAGGACATAGTGACAGACAGGTGCTATCAGATAAAGTAATTAAGAAAGACCTCTCTGAGGAGGTAACATTTGAGCAGAGCACTGAATGAAGTGTGGAAATGAATTATGTGGGAAGAACATTCCACTACAAATGAATATGTTTTATGTTTTTGGGGAACGACAGGAGGCCAGTGTGACTGGAGAGCAGTGGGTGAAAGGAAGAGGGGTAGGAAATGATGTAGGAGAGGTAGCATGTGGCTAGGTCAGATAGGGCCTTCCAGGCCATGGTAAAAATTTTAGATTTTATTCTATTCTAAGTGTGATTGGAACACAGTGGAAGATTAAAAGCAAAGTGACAGAATCAGATTTACATTTTATAAGAATCACTGGCTACTGTCTGAACAGACTATAGGGGGAAAGAGTGGAAGCAGAGACCTCTTGGGAGGCCATTTATTCATACAGTGAATACTTACTGAGCACCTACTAATGACAGACACTGTTCTAGGTGCAGAGGATACAGCAGTAGGTAGAACAAGCAAAAATCCCACGCCTCGTGGCCTTACATTCTAGTAGGTATTGCAGTAGTGCAGGCAAAAGATGACAGTGGCTTGGACTCAGGTGCAGCAGTGGAAGTAGTGAGAAGGGATCAGATTTAGTATACATTTTGAAGACAGAGTCTTTGACTTGTTGAAAGAGTGAATGTGGGGTCTGACAGAGAGAAGTCAAGAATGGCTCCAATACATTCATCCTAAGCAAGCAGGTGGTACCATTTATTCAGAAAGGAAACACTGCAGCAGGAGCAGGTTCTGGGGGGAAATGCAAGGTTCAGTTTGTGACATGTTAAGTTTGAGATGTATCTTAAACATACATAAAAAACATAATGTAGGAAGCTGAATATACAGATCTAGAGTTAAGGGAAAAAGGCAGGGCTAGAGATAATTTGGGAGTTAAGATAGTATTTAAAGAAATAAGAATGAAGGAGAATCTTAAGATTAGAGTTACCAGGCATCTGAATTTTATAAAAACTCTCCAGGTGACTATAATGTGCAGCCAGCAAAACCAATAACCTAAGGATGAGGATAAAAAGAATAGAAAGGCTTGAGGAGAGCACCCTGGAACACTTGAACATTATCTATAAGGTATATAAATATGTTCAAATAATCCTTGTACATCTTATTATGACAAAACTAATACATGTCATAGAATCTTCACCATTTATCAATAAAAATATGATATGTGAAATTAATTTTTATCATCTGAATAAAATGCTTCACTACAAGGCATTCATGGTACAGATTAAGATCACATAAATGAATGTGACTCTAGTACTTCCTTTGCTACATTTAAACTGAAAAGAATGGAAAAAGCAAAATGAAAAAAAACTATGAAATAATTTTTTAAATTGCTAATATTTTTTAACTGAGATGGATACTTAGATTAATATTTCAAGTTTTCTACTTTTTTAATATATGCATTCAAATCTAATATTTCTTTTTAAGCACATCTTTAGCTATATCCTACAATTTTTGTTATACTTAGTTTTTATTATTTCAGTTTAAAATATTTTCTAATTTTTTTGTGATTTTCTTCTTGGATGCAAAGGCTGTTTAGAAGTATATTACTTAATATCTAAACATTTGGGGGATTTTCTAAGTTATTTTTAGATGTCGTTTTCTAAGTTATCATTTTGTAACTGATTAATCCTGTGGTCACAGTAACTGTAATCTTTTTAAATTTATTGAGACATGCTCTGTGGCCCAGCATATCATCAATTTGGTAAATAACTTGAAAACAATGTGTATTTTACAATTTTGGGGTACAGCGCTCATACATATGTCGATTTTTGTTTGTTGTGGCTTATTTTTTCTTTCATTCAGTAAATAAATTAAAGCCTAAAAGTGGCTTTTTGAGTTTTTAAATCTAAGACTGAAACTAAAAGATGTTTCATAAACTGAAGAAATATAGTGACTATGGAAAATTGAGTTGTATTCTAGGCCTCAAAAGGCATTCAACAATTAGAATTATTCTCTCAGAACGAACATGCGCGCGCGCGCACACACACACACACACACACACACACACACTTTTCTTTTCCTGGTATAATAAGCTGATTCATACCAAATTTCACAAAATTGATAGCAAGCTGCTCACCTGATTTTCGTCCTGTACTTCCATGCTGTATTGGTCCCCTGGCTGAACTTCTGTCACTTTCTCTCCAAGGAGGAAACCCAGACGAGTCATGAGTGTGTTCGCTGCCTCATCTACAGATGGAGGTGGGCCAAGTTCCTGTTCAGCATCACCTATACAAGGTGGCATTGAAAAACATGAGTCTTACAAAATAAAATTGTTTAGTTCTGCAACTATTCTTACATTCAGTTTGGTCATTTCTTTACTTTTCATATTCTAAATCCAAAATTATAAGGTCCCTGTCTATAAGCTGATTTTCCCACTTTTAAAGATTATAGCTGATATATAGTCAACTCAATTTATCTACTTGAAACACTTTAGTTTGATAGAATGTTTTTGTAACTTGCTGAATAGAAAAAGGCTCCCATTTCTTTGGCAGCTAGCCTTCCAATACAGTCCTAGTCTTGGGATCTAGTTCTCAGCCACAATTACCACTTTATTCAAGCTCCTTTATCTTTTTTTTTTTTTTTTGAAAAACAATTTGTGTAAATATTTTTTTATTTTGAAATAATTTCCAACTTTTAAAGAAGTTTCAAGAATAGTACACACATTATTTTCCTTAACCATTTGAAAGTTGCAGACATAATGTTTCATCTTCCCCTGGCAGTATTATTTCCTAGAAACAAGGACATTCTGTTACATAACCACAGTACCAACAGAGAAATCAGGAAACTAACATTTTGTATTACTGTGATCTCATCCACAGACCCCGTTAAAGTTTTAACACTTGCCTCAATAATGTCCTTTCTAGCAAAAGGATGTAAAATTCAGGATTATGCAATGCATTAGCTATCAATTTTATCTCTTTTAATCTGGAACAGTTCTTAACTTTCATGACCTTGACACTTTTAAGGACTTTTAAAAACCAGTTGTTTTGTACAATGTCCCTCAATTTGAATTTATCTCATGTTACCTCTCAATTTGATTCAGGTTATACATTGTTGGCAGCAATATCACAAAAGTAATGTGTTAACTTTGATCACTTAGTTATGGCAGTGTCTGCCAGATTTTTCCACTATAAAACTATACTTTTTCCCTTTGTAATTAAGGCACATTAGGTTGGTGCAAAAGTAATTGCGGTTTCAGATTGTGAATTTTGAATCATTATAACTAGGCTCAAACATATCTTTATTACTCAAAATAGTAACCATTACAATCAACACATTTTTGCCAATGAGAAATAAGTTTCTTTATTCCTGTAGTGTAAAAATCTGTGCTTCAGGATTCAAAGAACTCTTAGAAAGCATTTTCTACATACTGCTGGTTGTGGAAATGTTTTCCCTGCAAAAAGTTGTCAAGATGCTTGAAGAAGTGGTCGTCAGTTGGCGGCGAGAGGTCAGGTGAATATGGCATATGAGACAAACCTTCGTAGCCCAATTCATTCAATCTTTGAAGTGTTAGTTGTGTGACCTGCAGTCGGGCGTTGAGGTGAAGAATTGGGACCTTTCTGTTGATCAATGCCGGCTGCAGGCATTGCAGCTTTTGGTGCATCTTATTGATGTGCTGAGCATACTTCTCAGATGTGATAGTTTTGCTGGGATTCAGAAAGCTGTAGTGGATCGAACCGGCAGCAGACCACCAGTGACCACGACCTTTTTTTGATGCAAGTTTGGCTTTGGGAAGTGCTTTAGAGTGGAGCATCTTCTCCTCGGTCCAACCACTGAGCTGGTCTTCGCCAACTGCTATATAAAATCTACTTTTTGTTGCGTGTCACAATCCGATTGAGAAATGGTTCGTTGTTGTTGTGTACAAGAAGAGAAGATGACACTTCAAAACAACAATTTTTTTGATTTTTGGTCAGCTCATGAGGCACCCACTTATCCAGATTTTTCACCTTTCCAATTTGCTCGGCTGACAACTTCTCGTGTAGTTGTAAGAGGATCAGCTTCGATGACTGCTCTCAGTTGGTCATTGTCAACTTCCAATGGCTGGCCACTGGTTCCTCATCTTCAAGGCTCTCTTCTCCTTTGCAAAACTTCTCGAACCACCCCTGCACTGTACATTCATTAGCAGTTCCTGGGCCAAATGCATTGTTGATGCTGCGAGTTGTCTCTGCTGCTTTATGACTCATTTTGAACTCAAATAAGAAAATTACTGGAATTTGCTTTTTGTCTAACATCATTTCCATAGTCTAAAATAAACACAAAATAAACAGCAAGTAATAAGTCATTAGCAAAAAAAATAAAGTGAGAAATGTGCATTAAAATGATGTATAATATAACATTTACTTAAGAATGTATTCCAATATCAAATGGCAAATTTCAACAATGCTAATACCACAATTACCTTTGCATCAACCTAATATTTTGTAGGGGACTATCTTGAGATTATATAAATATCCCATTCCTCAACAAACTTTTTTTTTTTTTTGGAGACAGGGTTTCACTCTGTTGCTGGGGATAGAGCGTAGTGGTGTCATCATAGCTCACTACAACCCCACATTCTTGAGCTCAAGTGATCCTCCTGCCTCAGCCTCTCCAGTAGCTGGGACTACAGGCATGTGCTATCACGCCTGGATAATTTTTCCATTTTTTGTAGAGACAGGGTCTCTTGCTCAGGCTGGTCTTCTTGAACTCCTTACCTCAGGTGATCCCTCAACAAACTTTTAAATGAAAAAAAAAATTTTGTGGTAAAATATACATAACAAAATTTGTCACTTTAACCATTTTTAAGCATATGATTCACTGGCATTAAGTACATTCACAATGTCATAAAACCATTGCCACCATCCATTTCCAGAACTTTTTCATCATCCCAAAAAACTCTGTACCTGCTAAAATAACTTCCCATTTCCTCCTCTCATCAGTCCCTGGTAACCTCTATTCTACTTTCTGCCTTTATGAATTTGCCTATTCTAGGTACCTCATGTAAGTGGAATCATACAATGCTTGTTCCTTTGTGTCTGGCTTGTCTCACTTAGCATAATGCTTTCAAAGTTCATCCATGTTACATATCAGAATGTCACTCCTTTTTATGGCTGAATAATATTCCATTCCATGTATACACCACTACTTAATTTATCCATTCATCTGTTTTTGGACACTTGGGTGGCTGTTTCCAGCTTTTGTGAATAATGATAGTACAAACACCGGTGTAACAGTATGTTTGAATTCTTCTTCAATAAACTTTTGTCCACTATTTTTAGTATCCATTCATGTTTCCTGGTTGAAATTATTACTATCATGCTCGTCAAACAGGGATTTTTCTAAGTTCATTTTTTTTTTTTGAGACAGAGTCTCACTCTCTTGCCTGGGCTAGAGTGCCATGGCGTCAGCCTAGCTCACAGCAACCTCAACTCCTGGGCTCAAGCAATCCTCCTGCCTCAGCCTCCCGGGTAGCTGGGACTACAGGCACGTGCCACCGTGCCCAGCTAATTTTTTCTATTTTTAGTTGTTTGGTTAATTTCCTTCTATTTATAGTAGAAACGGGGTCTCACTCTTGCTCAGGCTGGTCTCGAGTTCCTGACCTCAAGCAATTCTCCCGCCTCGGCCTCCCAGAGTGCTAGGATTACAGGCGTGAGCCACTGTGTCTGGCCAGAGTTCATTTTTTTTTTTTTTTTACCTCATTTATCTATATCAGTATGAACTCACTGATTCCTATATATTCTAACCCTCAATGGGTTAGAATCTGTTATGACCATCATTATTTTTTTGCTCAAATTGTTCTAGATTTGGCCAGGGTAAGCCCCTTTAATTTGGCTCCTGTGAGCTTTTGACATATCCTTGTCATTTTCTGAGTACTTCTTTGCTTTCTGGCACACGATTTTCCAGGCTTCTCTTTCCCTACCCCAGCCTGGAATCAGGCATTTTCCCAAGAAACCCTGGTTCTTCTTAGAGGAGAAAGGTATTTAGAATACTGAGAGCTGGGCACTACATATACTCATTGTTATTAGTATATCACTATCCTCCATGTCCACTCATTGGCAAAATATATGACTGCTGATTAAAACTATTTAAATTTGCAGCTCTTGGTTTTGTTTTGGCTGTTCGTAAGCAGTGTGTTTGTGCATTAGACTTTGCTCCGAGAGAACTAGGTGAGGAATACAGCACCATCAAGACTAAGAGATTCTAGCTTTTATATGGAACTGGAAAGGTCCAGGAGTAGTAAAGAAAATTTGAAGAAAAATGACATATTACTTAACATCAAGATTTAATATAAAGCTAAAGTAATTAAGACACAGTGAGATTGACAGAAGCATAGATAAAACAATCAATGGAACAGAATAAAAAATCCAGGAACAGATCTATACATGCCACTGCAGTGTTTCAGTAACATGACTGTATTCTCAAAAATTAGTGATAAATCAATATGATATCCATATGGAAAAATAAATCCCATCCCTACACAAATATCAATTCCAGATAGATGACAGACCCCAAAAGTAAAGCAATAAGTCTTCTGGAAAATAACCTAATGAATATCTTTATGACCTAGAACTAGGCAAATATTTCTTAGACAGGACACAAAAGGCAATAACCATAAAAGAAAAGATTAGAAAAGTGAAGTTCATTAATACGAACTTTTGTTCACCAAAGACACCATTAAAGAGTAAAACGTCAAGGCATAAAGTAGGAGAATCCCTATAAATCAATAAGAAAAAGACAATCCAATTTTTAAAATGGACAAAATCTCTACACAGAATTTACAAAGAGGATATCCAAATGGCCAATAAGCATATTAAAAGCTGTTTAACATTACTAGGAGATGGAAATCAAAACCATAATGATATACCCTTATACATGTGCAGTGCAGAATGGCACACAAAACAAAAAAGCACCTGACAACATGGGGTAAAGGGATGCTTAAACACTGGTATGCTGATGGAAATGTAAATTGGTAGTATCAAATTTGTAAAAACTGGCATTTTTAAGGTGAACATACTGAAACCTTATGACTCAGTAAGTCCAATACTAGTTATATACCCCCCAAAAGTATACACAGGTGCATCAAAAGACATGTAACAAACGTTCATAAAATTGTTAATAGCTCGAATTGAAAATGTTCATCAACAGTAGACATGCAATGAAATATGACAGCAAGAAAAAAGAACCTCACAAACACAATATTGAACAAAAGAAAATACATAATAAATGATTTCATTTATATAAAGTCCAGAAATTGGTAAAACAAATAATGGATGATGGCAGTCAGAAGAGTAGATATGTTGGTAGGGAGTGGATAATGATGCAGAGGAAGCATGAAGGAAGCTTCTAAAGTGATGATGTCATATTTCTACAGGGGCAAAGGGGAAAAAGTGCTGATAATGTTCTATATCTTGATTCAGGCAGTGGTTATATGGATGTGTTCACTTAACGGAATTTCATAGAGAGGGATGATTATTATTTGGGTACCTTTCTGTATTTATATTTTACTTTTAAAAAAATTACATTAAGGACACAGGACAAAGACCTCAAGAATAAAACAATATTCACAATACTTATTTTTTTCTTTTTACTCCTGGAAACAAGTCTAGAATTTTGAAAAACAAATAATACTATATGTACTTTATAATTTAGTATAAAATTTTAAAAATACTATTCAAGTTGCTCAGATGAGGGTAAATATCAACAAACTTAATACTCTAAAAGTTTAGATCTTCCATTTAAAGTTGCTCTCCTAATAAGACATTTTATTAAGACAGCAACTTCAAATCAAGAGATGCCAAGGAATTATTTATAAAATGTGTTATGGTTTAAATAGATCTTCAACTAATGCAAACCTTTACTTTAAATTGGCTATTTAGGGATTCTGTGGAAATGACAGCCAGAACACAGGTTCCAAATCCTCTTCTTCCTCTTACTGACCTTGCTGAGGGGACACAACTGCCAAAATAAGGATATTAGTGACACAAAGAAGGTACGCTGGAAGCTGAAGGTAGATGAGAACAGGTGTGGTGCTTCATTTTCTGAACTGCACAGAACCAGGGAAGAGTCAGTCCAAAGTGGTTTTTCACTTTACACACTCACAAGCAGTGTAAGAGAGTTCTAGTTGCTCCATTATCTTCACCAGCACTTCGTAATGGAAGCCTTTTTGATTTTAGCCATACTGAGTGCACAGTGGTATCCAAATTCAAGTCTTAATTTGCATTTCTCTGATGACCGATGGTGTTGAGCATCTTTTCACATGTTTATTGGCTATTCTTACATCTTCTTTTGTGAATGGCTGTTTAAGTCTTTTGTCAATTTAAAACATTTTGTTGTCTTCTTTTAATTATAATAGTTGTAGGAGTTATTTATTTTGGATACCAGCCTGTTAGATATATGTATGCTGATATTTTCTCCTATCATAAGGCTTGCCTTTCCATTTTCTAAACACGATTTTGAAAAACAAAAGTTTTTAATTTTGATAAAGCCCAATTTTTTTACTTTTTTCTTTTATGGCGCACACTTACTATGTTCTATCCAAGAAGTCTTTGCCTACCCAAAGGTTGCAAAGATTCACTCCTAGCTCTTACATGTAGGTCTAAATCTACTTTAACTTTTGTGTATGGTATGAAGTAAGGGTCAATATTCATTTCCCCACTGAATTTCCCTGACACTTTCTTTAAAGAATAATGTAAGTCCTTTAACTTTGTTATTCTTTTGAAAATGTGCTTTGGCCATTCTAGGTCATTTGCATTTCCATATGAAATTTTAGAATGAGGCTAGGCGTGGTGGCTTAGGCCTGTAATCCTAGCACTCTGGGAGGCCAAGGCAGGAGGATTGCTTGAGGTCAGGAGTTCAAGACCAGCCTGAGCAAGAGTGAGACCCTGTCTCTACTAAAAATAGAAAATATTAGCTGGGATTGGTGGCTTGCGCCTGTAGTCTTAGCAACTTGGGAGGCTGAGGCAGGAGGATTGCTTGAGCCCAGGAGCTTGAGGTTGCTGTGAGCTAGGCCGATACCATGGCACACTACCCTGGGCAATAGGGTGATTACATGGCAGTAATACTCTCCAGGGATTAGGGGAATTGGGGGGGGGGTAAACCCGCAACTAAAGGACATGGGGAGCATTGTAGGGGAGAAGGGCATGCCTTTAACCCTCGCTTGGGTGAGGCAAAGACATAAAGTGTAACCATAATGTTTGTACCCTCATAATACCCTGAAATAAAAATAAATAAATAAATACATAAATAAATAAAAATAAAAAATAAAATAAAAAATAAATTTTAGAATCAGATTGTAAATGTCTACAAACTTTTTTCCCTTGGGATTATGTTCACTCAATTTTGGGGAAATTGCTATTTTAACAACATTGGATCTTGTATCCATGAACATGATATAACTGTTGGATCTTCTTTATTTTATCAATGTTTTACTTAAAATTTTTAGTATACAAGTCTTGCTCTTATTTTGTTAAATTTATCCCTAAATATTTCATGATTTTGGATGCCACCATAAATTACATTGCTTTGGATTTAATTTTCTAATTGTTCTTTACTAGAATACAGAAATGCTGATTTTTAATAAATCTCCTTGTTGACCTCTCTTCTGAACTCACATAAACACATTTATATAAACATAACTGGAACTGTATATTGCAAGTATTTGTGTTTATGTATATCTCTGTTAATACATAAACATATTTATGTAATGTAAAAGTAGCTAGGGGTGGGGGAGGGAAATCTCCATAGTCACTGTGGAACACTGACATAGCAAAGCAGGTTAAAAAGGGCTTTATTTACACCAAATTTGGGAGAAATAATGACCAGACAGTCAGGAATAGCTCTGGCCTTAGAATTCTTAAACAGGAAAGGGAGATGGAAAAGACTACCTCCTAAATTCTACAAGCATATCCTTAAATGTATGAAGAAACTTTCTTTAATGTTCCCATGGGCAACAATTTGCCGTATAAAACTTTGAATTTATGTTTTCCAACCTAATTCCAAGAAACAGATTCTAAGTTCCTCCAGTTGGGGATAAAGGTAGGGGGAGGGGAGGTTGTGTAAGGTTGTAAGAAAATGTGGTTAATAAAAGAGCTGTAAAACTAGGAGTACTATAAAGAACAGAAAGAAAGAGTAAACTAATTCTAATTTGGGAGTTTGAGAATAGCTATAATATTCGTAAAGTAGAAAAGGGCTTTACCTCACCTGCATAGCTTTAGTGTCATGAGATGTCTAAGTCAAATCAATTAATGTGGAAAATAATGTATCACCAAGGCATTAATGAATTCTGAAGTCATGTCAAAATCTGCCTTTGTCATTAGGAGTGACATCATGGCAGCTGTCATGAAGGTCACAGGTATGGATGAGAAAGAATGGCACAACTGGCTGTAGAGAAGGATGCTAAGAGGTAAAGATATGATAGACTCAGGACAGGAAAATAAATAACTTGAGAAATAGAATTATAGCAACTACATCTTTCCAGGTGAAATACTGTTCTTGTCATTTTGTAATACAACTGCTATACTATTGTTCTCACAAAGTATAAGGAAACCAGTTCCATCATTTTACTTTTTATGTGCATAAGTCTGAGTCTTACCCAAAAAGAATTATTTGTGTTCAAACATGGGAGTCATGTATGTTCTATGTTCTTTAGAACACTGTAGCTATGCTTTGTGAAAAAGGCATGGAAATAAATGAAGACCACCCAAATGAGAACAGGCAAAGAACTTGCTATAGCAAGGGAGTCAGCCACCAGCACTTGCATTTGGCAGAGACCCGAAGGCAGGCGGAGGAGTAGGAAAGCATTCTAGTGGAAAAAAAGGAAAGGCTTCAGGTATGCCCCAATTGGAAACACTTGGCATGCTGAAGGTACAGGCAGGTTAACTAGAAGCAGGGTATACTATGTGATTGGTGTGGGGTGCATATTTGGCTTTCTCCAGTTGGTCCTAGGTTGTGAGGGCAAAAATTAGAGAAGTTGTCAGTTAATAATCAAGCCCTGGCCATTTTGTCCTGATTGTTACAGGGGTTACTGTTAGCTTCCTGGACTGGTTGCTAGAGACAGTAGTCTGACTTGTAGATAATAGTTTGGCTTCTTGGGTTGGCTGCTGCAGACTAGGGGTCAGGGTCCTATTTTTACATATGGTTTGTCATTGTCAGTTATATATTCAGTCCCTCAAAGGATAAATTTATTCACGTATTTCTATTTTTTCTTGATTTTTAAGGATAAATGTGTTGTATCTGGCTAGAAGATACTTTCCTGAAGTTCTCATTCTTTCTTTTATATTCATTGACTATGTTCTTTAATTATATTTATTGCATTTCACTCACAGCCAGGTGATCTCGGATAGCTGATGTGGCAGAATTCTGATCCAGGAAAGCTTTATGCACCTTCTCATATGCCATCCACACTGACCTTGTATGTAGCCTCCCTTCCATGAAGAGGAAAATTTAGCAGAAATTTAAAATAAATACGACAAATAAAAAACTACTGAAAGATGGACTACTCCTACCCTCCACCCCCAAGAGAGTGAAATTAGGTTAAAAACACAGCTTAAGAAATCATAGTTCCAGTTGTTCAGACTTATGAGCCCTTTCACAGTAAATTAGAAAGTGAAAAGAGAAATTCTTAGTAGGGAAAAACCTATGCCATTTACATATATTTATAGCATATTAAATTTTTTCATTTTCCCTTCCTCTGACTTATTGTGTTCATTTTGCTCATTTAGCACACATTTAGTGAACATCCATTATGTTTCAGTCACTACACCACTATGGATACAGTGGTAAGCGTAGGGGAGAAGATGTACCAAATTGTCAAGATGGGTGATTTTGGTAATTTTAGTGTTTATTTTTCCTTATTTGGATGTTTGGAAGAAATGACTGAGGGACAATTGTTATTCAAAAGCTTTCATTAGAAAAGTGCTGTGATGATTCAGCTATAGTTTAATTCTTTCTTTCTTCTCTCCAGGGCAAACAGCATATCATCAGTGTCATTATAAAAAATGTTACTTGGTTACGGACCAGATAAGGCATTTGTTGTACTACAGAATTCATTGTAAAGAATAAATTTTAACCAAGAAAATAAAATTTCATCACTTTCGTAAGGTATGAGAAAACAGCATCCGTATTTTATGCCCTTCACTGTAATGGAAGTTTCACCTGCATGCAAATGAATTCCAATCAGTGTTTTTTCACTTTAAGACTTGTAAACAGAAACATTATCTATATAAAACAAATAATATCTTTAGATTTTAAGGGTAGCCTTCTCTTCCACAGTACCAAAAGTTACTTACATGGATCAATGGAAGAGTAGGTCTTTAATATATATAGTAGGCATTTTGTGGTAGAATACAAAAATGTATTATGTGCCTTTTGATACTCAATGTTTTAATACAACATTGACCATCAGATAAGAACATTCCTTTTAAAATTTGTTTGCAACACAGCCAAGCAACAGAAATCCAGACTGCATTAAGCTTGTAGCTCATAATCCTCTTAAACACTTAAAGAAATTCTCCAATTTTTTTGCATGATAACTCCTATTCCCTATTTTAACATATTTTTCAGGCAGCAATATAAACATCAGCTTACCTACTCTAATTTAACCATTATGACTACTGTAGAAAGTAAGACAAAAGCAAAAAACATAATAATGCTGAACTCACCTCAATGATCTATGAAATATATTTGAGATCTGTGGCTGAATGAAGTTACCACCCTCCCCCCCGCCAACTTGTCCCACCAATCTAATGGCAACAGATTGAGTAATACCAGATGGAGATCAGAAGCAGAAAGGTAAGTTTTTCAACAATTTGGTATCACAAGTAGTATACCAAAATTGTCAAAATTTTGATGCAAAATACTAATTCCTTTGAGATTTAGTTCCGAGTCCAAGCAAGAGACAAAGGGTCTCCTACTCTTGATCAAAGAGATAGACCTCACGGTCCAACCAATCCATAAAGCCTGATTAAAAAGAGAACTTTTTTACATTACAAGTAATCGACTTGTTGATAATACCACTTACATTTCTTAATATATATTTTCCAGAATTTAAGGGGAAGGCTGTGTCCAAATAGGTAGTGTTCTAAGACTGTTTTAAAGTACAGTCTTCTCCCATCTAGCTTCATTAAGAGCACAAAATGAAAAAATAAAGAGGCTCCTTTTATATACTTTAGGATGTGTATTCAATCTAAAAATACAAACGCTAGAATTTTTTCCCCCCAAAGGAAATAATGATGGCAGGGACTTTTCATAACTGAAGACCTTCTAGATGAGCACAACTAATAAGAACTGAACAAAATAAATTTTTAAAATCTTTTTAAAAGCTTTAAAGAACTAACATGATGGTGATGAATCATCACGACAAGATCAGGGAGAAGACAGACATTCGGAATGGAGAGATTCCCTACAGAGAGCCACTTTAGTGCAAAGGGCATTTGTTAACCAGGAAGAAATGACCAACCAGCTGAACTGTGCTTCTGGCTATCATATAAGGTCAGAGAGACAAAAGTTGGAATCTAGGATCTGCTAAGAGTGGGAACTCTAGTAAAACACCCCACACTTTGGGTTGAGACTTTTAGGAGCCACATGCTAAGAATTAAGATGAACTAGAGGTAAACCAGGTATTACATTCCTAATTTGTGTCATCTCATCACCCTGGAAAACCTCAAACCCTGAACTTGGATGGAGGTAGTCCCAGGTGAGAGAAGCAAATGAAAACACTTTCTGGGGGAAAAAAAAAAATCATCCTAGGTTCAGATTATTTCTACAAATATTTTCAAATATTGGATTCAGTGCACAAAAATAATTAGGGGAATGAAAAGACAAGGAAAATAACATAAGTAATAGGCAACAAAAATCTCATAAGATAATTTTTAATATATTACTGTAAAAATAAGGTGTAATAGGGCTAGAGTCTATGGGAATATGAGTGGTGGAGATGAAGGAAGGAGAGAACAATGGAAGATTTACAGAACATGATCCATTTAATGACCTGTTTCCCCAATACCACCAGAAGATAACTGGTTGAGGAAATTCTCCCTCAGTTCTTTCTTCTTCAAAGTAACTTCACATTTTAATTGTTCAATCACGTATAATGCTTCCTTCAGGTATAGCTAAACCATAGTATTAATAGCTAAGAACAAATGATATTCCGAACAATAGCATATATATATATATATATATATTACATATATAAGCTAATAAAGGATCTAAATCAGGAACTGTTGATCTCAGATCCTTTGATAAATGCTGTTCTGGAAGTCCAAAAATCCCTTGAAATTATATGTTTTAATAGGGAGTGAGCAAAGGAAAGAAAAAATTTTGTTTTTTTGGAGACAGAGTCTCTCTGTTGCCTGGGCTAGAATGCAGCAGTGTCATCATAGCTCACAGCAACCTCAAAACTCCTGGGCTCCAGGGATCCTCCTGCCTCAGCCTCCGGAGTAGCTGAGACTACAGGTGCATGCCACCAAATCTGACTAATTTTTTCTTTTTTAAGTAGAGCCGGGGCTTGCTCTTGCTCAAGCTGGTCTCAAACTCCTGAGCTTAAGTGATCTTCCCACCTTGGCCTCCCAGAGCGCTAGGATTACAGGTGTGAGCCACTGTGCCTGGCCAGGAAATTTTCATTCTCTCATTCTCTAGTCCTTCCTTGCCACCTCCTGAAAAAGGTAAAGACTCCTACTAAGCCACAGCAGAAGTTACAAACTCAAATATTGTCAGGATACAAGCATTTTTCATATATCTGGCATGGCTAGGGGTAATGATAATAGGAAATGATAAAATGTATGTTGAGTTGCAGAGCATACATCTAGCCTGAAGGCATTCTGATTTTAATTTTTAAATATGTACTTGCCTATACTTTGAAACAGCAAACCTTTCCTAGTAATTTGTTTACTGCTTTAAAGTTAAATATAAATTGGAGGTTTAGATGGGATCTGAGATGTTTTTTGTAGTTCTAAATAAGAACCATCTCTCACTATGGAGGGCCCAGAGAAAGAAAAGTAGAGAAGAATGGTCTCTGTGGAAAAACTAGATCCATGTTAAGCTACCAATGACACAGGTCATTGTTAACTCCCAACTGAGGAAAAAGAATGCCTAACTGGGGCAGTTGCACAAAATTATGTCACAGGACCCCATCTCTTAAAAAATATGACTGTTTCTCCCACTTACCCTGCTTACCCCCCTACCCTACGTAGTCTTCTAAAGTACTGCCTTCTTTGAATTAACTCACATAGGTTATAAGTTAAAGAATCAACTTTTAGGGACTTTCTCTACTTGCAGAGGGGATGCCTAGCTTTGCATATGGAATGGGAGTTAGTAATAATGCAACCTAGTTAGAACACTCTAATCTTTGATTCTTATTAATTTTGGTTTGTTCAGACTAGTTTTCACATAAAACTATTACACAAGGCAAACAAACCTAAATGTTTGATTAATTTTTTTAAACCCAGAGAGTATGCAAAATTTTGTATGTAAGTATAATTTTCTGTAGCGGTAGTCCATGAATTTCATCAATTTCTTAGAGGGATATGTGACCATATAAATTAAGAACCACTGGTCTAAAGACAGTGAAAACTAAGTAAACTGGTTTAAAAATGAAAGAAACCAAGTTAGAAAACAAAAGAAAACAAACAAGATTCAATGTACTGTACCCATTAATGCACACATTGGCACAGAAATGGCACCAACCCAATCCCATTTTCTGAGATTTTACACTTGTAGAATATACAATATATTAATTTTGTATAAGTTGTCATTTTTGAGTATTTACTATGTACCAAACACCTTACATACTTAGCTCATTTTTATTTCTCATGATAATGCGTCAAGGTTAATATTATTACCTCTCTTTCCAGAGGAGGAACCTGAGGCTCAGAGAAGTTAAGTAACTTGCATAAACTTATACAAAGTTCAAATCTAGGTCCAAAGTTAGTTTCTAACCATTACTCAGTGGTTCTCGAACTTTATTGTACACACGAATTACATAATATGGCATAGCTGTCAATGAATGGCACTGTAATTCCCACCACCAACATACTTTCTTTTTCCATTCATAATTCTTTTCCCTCTCCTTCCCTTCCTTCTTGTATTCTCATCACTCACCTAAGTTTCTGCCCCCCTTTTTCCTACCTTTCTTATTCCTATCCCCTTACTGCACTGTAGACCTGCCAGTAGTGCTTTATGGGCACTATTCTTAACTCTAATGGAAAAAAAGGGTTTAAAAGACTACTAAATTCTGTTTCATCTGAACCCTTACATCCGAAACATATTCCTTATATTTATGTATTTGATGAGAAAAGAAGCTTCTGGGCCAGGCTTGGCGCTCACACCTGTAATCTCAGCACTTTGAGAAGCTGAGGTGGGAGGATCACTTGAGCCCAGGAGTTTGAGAACAGCCTGGGCAACATAGCAAGATCCCGCCTCTACAGAAAAATTTAAAAATTAGCCAGGTGTGGTGAGCCGGTCTGTAGTCCTAGCTACTCAGGAGGCTGAGGCAGTAGTATGGCTTGAGCCCATGAGTTTGAGGCTACAGTGAGCTATGATCGTGCCACTGCACTCCACCTGGGTGACAACAGAGCAACGGAGTAAGACTCAGTCTTAAAAAAAAAACAGCAGCAGCAGCTTCTGTAGTCATCTGCATGGGGGCTGTGAGGATCTAACATTGTTATGGGTAAAAAGTGGTCCCTCTTTATTAATAAGAAATTCAACTAATTATGAGAAGTTAATGTTCTTAACATTATCTTTTTGAGCTCCACATTCAAACTTAAAACAATGAATTTTAATTATTTCTTTTTGCAATTAGAGTCTTAAATACTCTGATATTTCTTTTAGGGCTCAGAACTTCTAGCAGAAGCTAATAAAGTAAATAAGTTTTGCAGCAACTTATGTTTCTATGATTAAGTGACTTTCTCAGTATTTGCCTTTGTCCCTTAAGGTACATACACTCCCTAAAACCAATAAATTTATCTATTCAATATTTAAGAATCCTACAGTATTTTTACTAACAACTTAAGACATACACAAATAAAAAGGGGAAAAAATCCTCCATTCACATGCATCCCCCCCTCCCCCGTTCTCCCTCTTGCTATCTAGGAATAAAATTTTTATGAGATTAGGGACTCTTCCTTTTGCATTAAAAAAAATCATTAGTTTGAAAAAAAAATCATTAGTTTGACACTTGGGTAGGGGAACAGGCTTTTAAATGCTTATACTGTAATCTTTTATCACAACTTCCCACTATTCTGATTCTCTCCCACTGGAAATTGGAATCGCTGTAGAGACACAATATACGGAGATAGAAAGTATTCATTGCTTAGCAACACTTAAACTAGTGTTTCCCAGCCTACATAATTGCCCCCAGCATACAGGAGGCACTACATGCACAGTAATGCATGATGATGACTATCTGGCTAAACAGAAAGCAATTTTTGACCAGGTCAAGGGCCTTAAATGCTTCATTGAGATCTCCAACACTGATATTTCTCACGGAAATGTTCCTTTGTGTTTTAAACTGAGGTTTCTAATGTCTGCTTTGAATAGACATATGTTTGAGATGCAAAATATGGTAAAGGTTTACTTCTTCTGCAATGTTGTATTTCCATATTATTTCCTTATTGGCCTGGATTTCCTCATCCATAGCACAATTTATTCTAATGTGGAAAGTAAGGCATTTATACACTAGTCACAGTAAGAAAAGTAGCATAATATTCTCAAAAGTCACATTGATCTAAATGGCAAATTTATCCTTTGTTGGCTTCCAAATCTGGGATTTATTCTAGAAGCTGCACACTGTTAAAAAATAACATGATGTAATTACCTAGGCATAAAGAGAAAAGCACCATTCTGGAAGTATTCCACTGGACTGCAGTAGTATAGATTAGGCAATGTGAAGATCTATATATACAGTTATAAGAAGGGCAGCAGGAAGTTTTTAATATAAAAAGGGTAGGATATCAGGAATATTATGGAACTGATCTGTTGGAAGATAAGGGTGAAGGATTCCAGACCATGGAATGGCATAGCAAATAAGCAGAAATATGTAGAAGACATACTAAACCAGATATTTCCAATTTGAAAGCTATAATATAGGTATGAACTGGAATTTTGAACAAAGTGTGTTGCAATGGTTAATTTATTTGTCAACTTCACTAGGCTAAGGGATGCCCAGATATCTGGTAATACATTATTTCTGGATGTGTCTGTGAGGGTGTTTCTAGAAGAGATTAGCATTTAAATTGGTAGACTGAGAAAAAAGATTGCCCTCACCAATGTGGGTGGGCATTGTCCAAGGTCAGCATTGAGGGCCTGAGGAGAAAAAGGTGGAAGAGTGAATTTGCTCTCTCTGCTTGATCTGAGATATCCATCTTCTCCTGCCTTGGACATCGGAGCTCCTTGTTCTCGGGCCTCTGGGTTCAGACTGAGACTTACACCATTGTTCTCAAGCCTTTGGGTTTGGACTAAACCATTGGCTTTCTTGGGCCTCCAGCTTGCAGATGGCAGATCATGGGACTTTTCAATCTCCATAATTACACTCATCAATCCCTTATAATAAATTTCTTTCTATGTATCTATATATGTCTTATTGGTTCTGTTTCTCTGGAGAATCCTAATACATTCAGTGCTTCACTTAAAACTTATAATCAATGCTATTATAGGTTCCTTTAAATTTACTGTAATGGGTTTTAGTTTATATTATATACATATATGAATATATTCCCTGAAAATAACTATATAATAATGTAATTCATGCCACTTTCGTGAGGTTTGGGTTTGGAAAAGTCTCTCATTATGATGCTGCAGCTAAGATTTGCTGATTTATCTCCCAGTATTGGTTTGTTTTTCTTGATCAACACAGAAAGGAAAAATAGAGAATAAAAAAAAAAAGAGAACAAGTACCCTTTTGTACTGTACCTTTCCCTCCTACTACTAGTCAAAAAAAAAAAAAAAAAAATTTTTTTTTTTTTTTTGAGACAGAGTCTCGCTCTGTTGCCCTGGCTAGAGTGCGTGGCCTCAGCCTAGCTCACAGCAACCTCAAACTCCTGGGCTTAAGCAATCCTTCTGCCTCAGCCTTCCAAGTAGCTGGGACTACAGGCATGCGCCACCATGCCTGGCTAATTTAAAAAAAAAAAAAAAATATATATATATATATATATATTTAGTTGTCCAGATAATTTCTTTCTATTTTTAGTAGAGACAGGGTCTCACTCTTGTTCAGGCTGGTCTCGAACTCCTGACCTCGAGGGATCCTCCCACCTCGGCCTCCCAGAGTGCGAGGATTACAGGCGTGAGCCACTGTGCCTGGCCAAAAATTTTTTCAAAGTGTAACATTACTCCACTTACCAGTATATGAGTATATGGTCAGTTTTTAAACCATTGAATATATTTATGCTAAAAGCATACATGAACCACATACATTACAGAAAATTACTATATTGAGTTATTACCTTAGGCTATATTTACTATATTAGAAAAGACATCCTTAGAACAGGATTTCCTAAACTGTGATCCAGGGAACTGAGATGTTAGTTCATGCTAAATGAGCCATGCAAAACTATAAGATCTATGAACGTAGTACTGTATTCAGTTTTTTCATTACTGTATCCCTACTGCTTAGACCAGTGTATGCTATATAGCACGTAAATATTAAATGGATAAACGTTCTGAACTACAAAATAATAGCAGCTATTAAAAAGTGGACCATTTAAAAATATCAGTAGGAGTAAATACTAGGTATGTATAATAGTATATATTAAGCTACTTTCTTCCCTAACACTCCAACTTTAAATCTCACATGAAACTGTACCAATTACTACCTTTCCTTGTTGTAGTTTCTCTGGACTTTGAGGTCGTATCCCTCATTCTTTGAATATTTTAGCTACTGGTACACTCTCATACTCTTAAACACTATTCTAATCATAATTTTTCAATATTCACAGATGATCTTCTCATAGCCTGGCCTCTGAGTTTGTGTACTACTTCCTCACCTCTAGTGATCTTGTTTCACAATCCTTTTTCAGTCATCCACTCCCAAGGTTATACCCTTAATGCTGTCGTTACTAATGACTAAAAAATGTCTGCAGACTTAATTTCAAATACCTCTGACCACCACCTCTGGTATTTCTAGCTCACTTCATTACCTATAACTCATTGAATTTACCCCAAGTTTACTGTCCCACCCCCCTCATGTTCTCATGTCTTCTCTTGCTCAGCTTAGATTTCACAGCCCATCAACATAATCACTCCTTTGCAAACATCCTCAACTCCCTTGGTCCTCTCTCATCTTATTACTCTAATCTGGCAAAACTCCAACTCAGGTTAAGGTCCAATTCTCTACCTAATCTATACCTCTATAGTTCCAGTATAGTTAAATGTGGCTGACACAATCATGCTAAAAAAAAAAAAATCCCTCTTTAGATTAATGATCACTAACATTAAGTGGTATATTAGTACTGCCCAGCAATCCAACATTTCCTTAATCCATTCACTCTCTTGGAACACAATTTTATATCTCCTTCTCTCTTTTCAAGCCTCAAGATCTCTTCCCCCATCCTCACTTCCAGCTGGTTATGTCACTCTGCATTTAATTTAGAAAATAAAAACAATCAGAAGAGGCTTTCTACAAGCTCACAGCACCAGATCTACCCACTTTCCTGTATCTGTGCCCATAACACAGCCTTCTCCCTAGCTACTTTGCTTTCTATAGCCAATCCCTTCACTTTTTATCTCATTTGTCATTTACTCAAGTACATTATTTTAGCATTTCTCTCCTCTATCACCAATTTCCCTTCTCTACCAGAGCACATCATAGAACCAGACTGCAATTTATTGTAGTTTAGAAAATTCTTGTTTGCCTCACAGCCTCCTACAGCTAATTCCCTACTGCTCTGTTCCCTCTCATAGAAAGATTCTCTGTAAGAGCACTTTACACTCATTGATTACAATTCCTCTCTCCCATTTACTTTTAAACCCTCTGCAATCAAATTTTTGCCATCAGGATTCTACCAAATTGGCTCATCAATATTGTCAATGACCTCTAGGTTGCAATTCTAACTAGGGTGTTGATGGAAAGCCTTAATAAAAATATGACATTTTAACAAAGATCTAAAAAAATTAAGGACTCAAGCCCGGGCGAATACTGAAAATATTTAACAACGGGGACAGAACAGGCATCCACTAATCAGTGGACATAAAACTCGACCAGGGTCCCAGAGGCCATAAGAGATTTAAGTAAATCTGATGATGACACTAGAGTACCAATATATAAATGGCATAAAAGATGTGAACCTGAGTGAGAATACCAAGAAAATGAGCATAGATAGAAAAATACCTAAAGTCCAGGTTCTGGAGTATTCCAACTTTCAGAAGTGGGAAAACAAAAGAAGTGGCAAAGTAGACCGAGAAGAAGATGCCTGAGAATTAGGAGGAAAACAAGAAGAATGTGATAATTTGAAGGGCACAGAATGAAGTGTTTTTGGGAACAGGGAGTGAACCAAACTATGTTAAGTGTTGCAGGTAAAGTTAAATAAGAATGAGAACTGAAACAACTATTATGTACCCATAATAATTAAAAATAAAAATTTTTTTTAAAAAGAATGATAACTGAAAATTAAGCATTGGATTTAGCAAGATGGAGGGAAGAAAATGACTACAACAAACGGAAAACCACAGAACTGTTCCGAGTATATGGAATCCACTTCGTAATTTATGATACATACATTTTATTTCACAATGGTTAAAAAGACAAATTTTTTGTTTTGAGAAATCTCAATGAAGGGTGAGATTCAACTGTACTGTCATGTAGCAGGCAAACCTTACCACTCCTACACATAATTTTTAGTCATAATACACCTATATGAGGAGACATAGTAAGACAAGAAAAAAATCAAATACATAACGTTTTTCTGTATTAAGACAGAATGTGAAAACCCAAAACATTTGGAGATGACCACTGAGGGTTGTGAAGTGATGGAAAAGGCTTCTGAAGGAGATGTGAAGCGATATATACAAACATATCAAAAAATACCAAAAGCAAAATTAAAAGTTAAATGGAAAAATAGGGAACATATGATAAAGGATTACA